>PRKT01001049.1:129620-144429 GCA_003671525.1 Saccostrea glomerata | reverse complement strand
ATTCTTCGTTAAGGGAGGTTTTTGCTTGGCGCGTCACATATTATAAATATTTGATTGATTAGTTTATTTGCTCAGGCAGAGGATTGAGTAACATTATAATACATGAGGGGCACAGTCAAAAATCAAGGTGAAATGGTCTGAAGATAAAAAAATCTTTAATGAATATATCAAGGAGTGATAATGTTTATCTTGTCTAATTCAAAACTACGTTTATCTGACTTAAATGGCTAATAATAGAAAGAAATTAAGGAATGGACTGTCATGAATATTCAGTTATTATCATCATAAGATGTTACATGGAATCTGCCAGTGGAATATTACTTTAAACATCTTAAGTCGCGTATTAACATTTCTAAGACTATATGTACATTATACCTTAAAAAAAAAGATTATGACATATATAAAGCACAAGGTGTGCGGCTAGGATAAGGCTGTCCGTGAAATATCTAACTGTTAAAGCTGAAATTACTTCTCTGAACTACCTAGATATGACGTCATAATAGAATATGACGTCAAGTCACTGCATACTTGAGCTAACATGACGGGGAAAGTGTCATAATTTTTACATGCGGCATGTGGATTTTTTGGGGACTTTATGGTTTAATTCAAGTGCTCGGATTGTTTTTATGCTCCATGTGCCGTTATTATATTCAACATTTGAAATATAGATATCCCTTTTCCTTTCCCTTGTCCAGTATGCACAAACTCAATAGCGAGAGATTATATGTGACCCCCCCCCCCCTCTCTCTCATTTCTGTAGACAGATTAATTTACGAATCGTATTTATATATATTTAACAGGCACAATTAAGTGAAAGACAACGATAAATTAAAGATATTCTGCATGAATCTTAAAGAGATGTATGCCAACTTACTGAATATTTCTGGGGGATCTTATGTAGTTTATCCATTTTTGTATAAATCGCGATAAAGAGTGAAAAATACCCCTACTGCCCAAGCACTTTTTTATGTACATGTACCAGAGATCACGATGAATTGATCTATGTAACATACTTTGCACAATAATTTTGTTTTGCTCTAGTGCCGAAGCGATTTTTGTGCAACATTTAAGAATATCATAAATGTCTGTCACGTGATCAACACAGTCCTGTGACTTAACATAAATGCTTAATTGTAATACCTGATTAAACTATAATCTCAAGTTTCATGACTGAAATTTCAAACATTAGGATAAACTATTAAATTTAATATTTAGCTCAAAATAAAATGTATATTATTTAGGCGTTTTAAGCCTTCGGACAGCCTTATCATAACTGAGTGACGCGCAAGGTGACTTCATAATAGGATAGATGGGTGTAAGAGGTGAAAAAAACATAGGAAATTGAGAAAATGTTGTCGTTTTTAAACAATTGTCAGCATAATAATGAAAATAGTGCTCCGGCTCGTGCACCATGTGTCGAACCCTGCCTACTATTTAAGCATAGTGCATGCATTGTGCAACACTAGCTATTGTATATTGCTGGTAGCATATAAATAGCTGACCACTCTTATATTTGGTCACATCGTTAATGAATTTACAAGCAGGCCACAAATGCTTTCCTTGGAACACTCTATTTTCGATGGGCGACACTGAAGTTCTTCGATCACTCAATGTATTTTTAATCGAAAAGCTACAGTTCTAGAGCTACATGTAAGAGTTAAGATGCTGCTACTGCCTGCAATGTCACGCAGCAAATACACAAATATGTGAAATATAGACTATAATGCATAATGGTAGCTTGTTATGCACTAAAAATTAAAGATATGGCGTGTAATGAGATAGTAAAAGGTCAAAATACCAGTATAAAGATTAAGTACAAGTTTGTCGTTTTACGATGAAAGCATTTAAAAAAAATGAAAAGTGCTATGAATTTAATGATTTATGTATATAAAGTTAACAACATGCTTTACCTTTGTAATTGCAAGTTTGTACACGGTTTTTTTCTTGTCTCGCTGTAAGAATTGTAATAGGAGTACATATTTGATTTTGCAGTTATAAAAAAGTCTTTAGATAATGATTCAAAATTAGGATATCCTCTAAATTCAGATAGATAACGTCAAAACTTCTTTGCAATTTTCATTTAGATCAAAATCTAGTTTAGTTTTGAATTTTAAAAGATAAGTTATCAAAATGCTCTACCCTCGCCATTCGGAAATTGTGCAAGACTTAATTGTTCAGGAGCAGCCTCGATGTTAATATTCGAAGGATTTTTGCACACTGAGAGGAAATAAAAAAAAAACAACTATGTCAACATTTTAATCAATATCAACAAATCATAATACCTCAAAATTGTTATGAGAATTATGAATAATTAAAATAAGATTTGATCATATTACCTCTAAGATGGAAATGAGTAACCATGATACCATTTTGATAAATATACTGCTTTGATTGTTGCAAAATGTTTATTGCATACCGTGATCTTTATTTCACCATACCTGATCCAGAAATGCACTTCTTAGATATGATGGCAATTGTTACAATTAAAACAACTCCAACGGTAACAAGACTTCCAATTAAAGCACTAAAATAGACATAATACATTTATACAATATAAATATGAATGTATTCAAATAACGTTTTCACTTATCTGTTTGAGGAGGATTAAGACAGATTTTGTTTTTTTATTTAACCTTTTATTTGTACTTCCATTGGTCCCTCCATTGGTTGATAGAATTGGCCGAGAACTGAAAATAAAATAACAATCAAATTTTATATTTGAAGACATACAATATATTGGGGAGAAAACTGTTTCTATTAAAGAGCTAATAAATGCTATTAAAGATTTAACGTGACGTCAAATTTACCGTAAATAATAAATTTATTACGTTATAATTTATAATTAATTTACGTTAACTAGTCTGATCCTAATTTTTAAGATAAAAGCTAGCGGCAAATAATTATTATTCGGTCCAGTATAGTTTTTAATCTATTTCAGGTATGCTGAATCCGAAAAAAAATATGCTGGCTTTCAGGAAATGGCGTTAAGATAATCAAAATGGCGGATATTCGATTTTCTAATTTTTTTTCCATTGTTATTTATTCTGCTTTATTCAGAAATTAACATTTGCAAATATTCATACACTGCAGACTGGTACTTTTCCTTCGCAAATCACTATTCTACAACTGAATGATGGTGCAGCTGTTAGTTATAAGTCAATAGCGGAAACCCATTTTTTCTTATTATTTCTTTGTGTTGTTCAAATACGTTACAGGATGTGTAATTTAACTGAGCGTAATGCAACTATGAAAATGATCAAAGAACGCTAATGTCATTATTATAATATGGAAAATTTATTCTTTTGATTTTGAAAACTGTGTTAATTAGCTCAAAATGAGGATTCAAAACGGCGAACGTTTAAATTTCAAAAGAAAATCAAACTATATACTTAATTCTGAGTTGTTTTGCAGAACATAAAAGTAACCTATAATAGTGACAGTCTACATTTTTGATTTAAAAAAATTGCTTGTATATCCAATAATACATTGAGGATATTGTAGTTAACGAATTATATATCGTTTTGATGAAACGGATTTCTGTGTCATTATTTCTATTATTAAGATAAGTTTTTGACGACAATCATACGGAGAACTTTTACCTATTACCTGTCTAGCCATGCTTCTTTATATAAGAAGCCAATATTATGACACAATAATTGCTTTTTAGAGGACAATATGACAATTAAGCTACCCAAGAGCAGTATTCCCCGAGGCCAAAGGCGAATGATCATTGTAGTTCGAGGGGTTATGAAATCATCTTTGTAGTTCAAGAGATTGTAAAATCATCTCAGTGTTGAAAAAAAATGTTTATGTTCATGTGGAAGGTCTAGTGGAACATAACTTAGCATATTGATTTTAAGATGATAGACCACATCAAATCAGAGAGGTAGGAATTATCCATTCATAGAAATTTTAACATAATATACCGTATTTTATATCATCAGATTTACTAAGAATTATAAAAACTAGTATACTATACACAAAACATTAATATTCGTCATTGCACAGCTGTGGTTTTGCGTCCCTGCATTTGTTTTTTTTTTTTTGTTATTCATTGCCAACAATTACCTGATGTATTCACAATTATTTATTGTTGTTATCTTGTTTTGTTATATATAAATTCAAGCGACTGCGTTTTTTGAAATATTGTATATGTTTAAAAGCAAAATCGATTATCCTGACATACTTTTTGTCAGACTTGGATATGGAATAAGATGCCTGTTCATTTGAAATTTGCAAAACGGAAAGAGGAAAATGTTTGTGTTCATTCTCCTTCATTCTTGTTTTAACCATATATTTTAATAACAAAGAAGTGTGGATCAAGATAGGAAGTAAAGTTCCTGGAGTGTTCAAGAAAATTGTATTGTCAAGAGAAGATTAGACTGGATCAAAGTCGAGAATTTGTATTGATACGGAAGCTTGTGCGTGAAAGAAATCAAACTTTAAACTACTCAATAACTTTTGAACCATTAATGGTTGACACTTCATATTTAGTAAGCATACTAATTAAGTTCTTTCAAATGACATCAAGGTCAATAACCTTGTGACCTTGACTTTGACTTATATGCTACAATAGTTTTTTTCACTGCAAACTTAAACTATCGCCATATCTTTTGAACCATTTAAGATAGAGACTTCTTGTTTGTATGCGTAATAACTGATTTGGCTTTTTTTAAATGACACCGTGGTTAACCTTAACTGTGACCTTTACGCTAAATATAGCTTTGTTGTCGGCATACTTTAACCGTCGCCATAACTTTTGAACGGAGAAAGATAGAGTATTAATACTTGGCATGTATACTTCACCGATTAAGCCTTTTCACATGATACTCAGGTAAATGACCTTGTGACCTTGACTAGGACCTATATGCTAAAAAACTTTTCGGACTTTCACAATTACTTTTGAACCATAAGGGATAAATACTTCATATTTGGTATGCGTTCTTCACTAAATTAATTCTTTCAAATGACACCAAGATCATCTGGTTAATTAAACATGCTGATTGTAAGTGGTATCAGTTTTAATTGCTAAATAAATATGGACTCTGTTTGAATTGTTATTCATTGGCTTGTTCTCTTGTTCTATCACTAAATATACTCAATCAATTGAAGAAAAAAATGATGAATCTAATCGATTACTTTACTCATTTATGCCTCACTTGTAGCTACACGTCGGCATTTGACTTCAATGTACACAGCAGTTGATGACATCACCTTTACATGTTTGATGCATACCTTGGATCTAAACCTCTATTTTTATGCACCGGGCTCGAAATATCCGAACGTACATTGTTTTTCTCCTGTCTATCTGTCTGTCTGCTTGTTTGTTAGTCTGTTTGTCTGCAAAATTTAACCTTCGGTTTAAATTTTGAACCATGAAAGATAGAGACTTCATATTGTGTATGCATACAACACTTATGTAAGTAAAACCAAAGTCGATGACCTTGTGACTTTGACTGTGGCCTATATGCTAAAATACCTTTTTTTCTGCAAACTTTTACCTTTGCCATAAGTTTTGATTCCTAAAACATAGAGGCTTCATGTTTCGTATGCATACTCCATCAATCAAGTTTTTTTTCAAAGGACTTGACACCTCGTCAATGTCTTAGTGACCTTGATTGTGACCTGTATGCTCAAAATAGCTCTTTTGAACTCTCACCATATCTTCTGAACCTTTAGAGATAGATATTTTATATTTGGTATTTAGCACAGTTAAGGTTACAGTAAGGAAGAGGGGCCTTATTTGTACGGGAAATGTTTACTATGACATCACAAATAATATAAGGTCTTCAAAATACCACAAAATAAAATTATTTGCTATTTCAAACACTGGATAGCTGTATACTACATAAAACCAATTATTACATGCAGTTTTGTCGTTTGTAAAATCCAACACAACAGTTTATAAACGATGCATCGATTGCAATGCACTTGTCAATGTGTCGTCATCTCGCAAAAATGATGCAGTTTGTAAACAACGAGAGGCTGATCAAGTCACATTTTGTACAATGAAAAAAGTCTGTTATTCTCAAAGAAAATACTATTTGCAGTAAAATAAAAAGCCGTTTATTTGGATGCGATATCTTTTTTAGTATTTTATTCATAAACTGTACGTGCATTCTCCATACAGGCGATACTGTCGTGTGATTGTATGCAGATTCATTGAAAAAGTAATGGAAGGGCCCTAATAAATGGATTTATTGCAAGGGCATACCCGCAATGTATCTTGTCAATTTTTTTCACATAAACTCTAGAAACAGATTTTTAACTTGGTTATGTCCTTGCAATATTGAAATTTATAGATGACCTCTAAACTGCAAGTATAATTGCCAAAGTCATGTGACGTCGACCTCACATGACAAGTCTAAATAAAAAAATAAAATGTCCCAAACATGTAGATTTAAACCAAATTACATTTTTATTTTGATATCAGTGAATTCCTAAAAGGAAAAGCACATCCTAATAAATTATGTATTTTTTATCTTAATTGACCTTGACTGTGATCTATAGGCTAAAAATATGTTTTATCGATCTTTGCTGCCGCCAGGGGCGTATAGTGTTTCACAAATACAACTTGTTTAAATTTGAGACACTTGTAGACATCTTTCATTTAATAGATATTAACCTTAATTAGGTGGACAAATCCAAAACTCTCATGTAATGAAATTACACAACTAATTAAATTTAATTAAATGTCGCAATTGAAAAAAAGACCAAATTTTCCTCAAATGCAATTTTTCTGAAATTATTTTGTCCTCGGATACAAAATCTCTCTTTATATTTGATATAAAAGAAATTCAACCACACAAAATTGTTGTCCACAGAGTCTGAAAAGTGGCCGATCAGACCCCTGTAAGACGATTATGAAATCAGACACTCGACCTGATAATGAGCCTTATTTTGGATTTATCAATTGATCTATTGCAAGTTTGTGATATATAATATCACGAAAATAACTTTTTTGTTACTTTTACACAGTAAGTCATATTGATATTGGACTATTTGAGTAAAATATTAAGTAAAAACGTACTTAACGTCGGAGTTGAAAAATCGCATGTAAATATCCTACACTTTGTTACATCTTTTGACAGGATAAATGGTCGATGTATATTGCTATACATCGCTAAGACATCGATGAACATCGTTCGTACTTCGGTCGACAATGGGTAAATGTTCGGTGGAACATCAACCAGTGATCGGATGATGTCCGTTGCTCACCACTCAACCGCCCGATGACCTCACATTAGAAGGACACTTAACGATCTTCGGCCATTTATTGGCCAATCATTGAAAGGTGTGTTATGATGTTGCCGATCAGGAGCGATGTGCGGCATCGGTACAGACATCCGGAAAATGTGACTAGAGTATTAGGGACGAATGTATCATTCTGAGCTGTCTAAAAATCTTGTTACAAAGTTTTTCTTTTTAACATGCAATATACATACTTGACTTAAGGCTACAAAACATTCCAATTAACGATCTATCTTTCTATAATTGTATATTCAACACATGAATATTGTTTTGGTCCTCTTTACGAAAAAAACACAATAATTAAAAAGCGAATACCTAAGTACAAATTTATTATTGATGCCTTTCTCAGACACTTATTGATCACAGATCGAGTAACAATTAACTTTAAAAATGTAGAAGAGGTCTCTCCTCCCTCGTATCTTACAAATGCACCAAATCAAACACATTTGCCGGTACTTTAAACCTGAAGAATCCAAGAACTGATTACTATAATACACACAATGTAGGTATAGAAACTGAAAAAAACATATTTACTGAAAATATTAGACTTAATGAATATTCTTATTCAGTAATTGGTCCTACTTTCTGTCACTATCAACAATGACGATTTGCTTTTCCTCAAATGGAAAAGAGCACATAGAACTATTAATTTAAAGTAGAAGACGAGTTAAATATTTGATACATTGAACTTAACTTACAAGTTAATGTGGACGAATACAAAATTGGCACTTATCTTTAGAAGCAAAAATTTCAATTTAAGAATGCTGACAGTGTTGTGTGTTGAGTATCCCCGCGGCTACACAATGTCTTGTTTTAAATAATAAAGAAACTATAAGTATTCCATTCATATCACAGAAGAGTTGAACATTAACCATTTGTTTTTAAACAATAAAATAAAATAAAAATTCAAGAAATAAAATAAAGAAAAGATTCAACAAAAGTTGATTTTTTTTTATCCAGCAGAGAGATCTGATAGAATCTAATGTCTCTGGTATGATTACGAATGCACAAAACATGTATTGACTTCACACTTGGACATAAAATTCTTTGAGCTATATTTGATTCAAAAGATTGATCGATTGATTGATATTATTGTATACTATTTAACGTTCCTCTCGAGAATTTCTCACTCAAATTGAGACGTCACAGTATTCCGGTGAAGGGCTTCAAATGTACACCTGTTCCAGTGACACGGAATCTACTTTTTTATAAAATTTCATATCCGAAAGACTGTTGACTTCCATATCTGATTCAGAGCGCTTGGCAAAGTCACTACTTATTTTTACGTCTTAGGTTTGACGCGGCGCCGCGAACGAGAATCGAACCTGGACCTCCTGATAACGAAGCGAAGGCTTTTACCACATGGCTACCTTGAACGGTAGATACAAAAGAAAGTAGTCAATGTTTAATCGGAATTTATTAAATTAACAAACTACATATCAAATAGACTAAACCAATGTGCATTCTAATCGATGTTTCATTTAACTCCAGTCGTGCACGACCCAAAAAAGGAAAAAGGGAGGTGGGAAACGTCAAGAATTGCCTAGCGATCTACATATAAATACGCTTTAGATTTTATAATTCTGATAAATGTGTTGGACTTCCCAATCCGAATGTCGCGTTAAAGTACGATGGTCTTCGCAAAATCTCGATGGTTAAACACGTTAAACTCGTATGGTGCTGAAAACTATTAAATTTTATGACGTCATGTTATAAATGCGCCAAATAACAATTCCGCGACATGCCAAGATTTTAAAACAAACAAACAAAATGCACAAATATCATTCAAATGGCAAAAGGTGTCTTACCATTTTGGTATTTTCGATTGTTAATGCTGATTTAACGGTCGCAAACTTAGTTTCACCGGCGATGCGTAAGTGGAGCTGATAAAACGGATGTTTGCGACCGTTTCATCAGCATTTACGGTCGAAAATTCCAAATTTAAAGATATTTATTCCCATTTTAATGCAATAAATGCATTTTTTGTTCTTTACGTCTTATTTTATTGTGTTTTGTTACATGAAATACGTCACGAAGCATTGTATTTTGGCGTCGCTCAATTAAGACTTCACAATGAAAATAATGTTCGTTTTATTGCTTACAATATCAATGCATAAGCCAATCAAAACCCTTTTTTCACAAAAAAATTGCCTTAGAATATGCGAAAACCAACCCTTATCTCTCTTATAGGTGCAAAACTAATCCTAATCGCTCGAAAAACATGTATAGGCCTAGCAATTATATAGATAAAAAGATAATATATATCTTAGGTGGGTGCAATACTAACACTTATAACTCGACTAGTGTGCGAGAAGAACTAACCCTCAATCTAAGCAATTAAAAGGATGAACACTAATCAGTTGAGTGGTGTGCTAGAACTAATCCTAATATCTCTGAACATGTACATGTAAAGTATAAGTCACATTATCCAACGATGGGGTATACGATGAGAAACCGATCCGTTTTTTGATGAAAATGGCGTGGTTGCCGGCCGGGGACCACTAGTGATCGCCCGATGACTGAGTCTTTTTTGTGAATCGGTGGGGTCATCGGTAGGAAATAATTCGTAGTTAAAATTCAGCGATGTCTCCACCGATGCCTCACATCGCTCCTCATCGGAAACCCATCATTATCACATCCTTCAAGGATCGGCCGAAGTATGGCCGAGCATCGTCCAATATCCGTTGAATCTGAGGTCATCGGGGGGTTGAGTGGTGTTCAACAGATAACGACCGATCATCGGTAGATGTTCGACCAAACATTGGCCCGTAGTCGACCGATGTACGAACGATGTTTACTTATGTATGAGCGATGTAATTATACATCGGCCGATTATCCTGAAACATCGTTTTTTGATTAGCAATGCATCGCTGAACCTTTATAAGTCCGGCCGAAAACCACGCCATTTTTCTCATAAAACGCATTGGTTGCCCATCGTATGCACATCGCTGGGTAATGTGACTGATACTTTTAGGACTAATAGGCCGATGTCAACCGATGTTCGGGCATCGTTCACACCACGGATTACTACCGATTACCACCGGTCTACGGCCACCGGCCGGGAAATGTGACCTAGGCATAAGCAATAAATAATTAAAAGCGTATGCAAGGATGAATTTGGAAATGATGGCATTTGAATGCAGGAAAACGGCGTCAAATAGGTTTTTCCACACCATCGAACTTTGGCATGTCAGATCATCACATTTTAGCGCAGCGAGTCTCAAAAGAAACTTATATAAAGAACAAAAGTCAGAAAGTACAATATACGGCCTGTGAATTTCTTAAAAAATAAATCATCGTTTTCTTGAAAACTATTTGTGGTTTCCGAATCTACTCAACTTCGTCAATGCAGGGGTGGGTAGTTTTAGTTAAACCGGATGTTGGCTTCTTCATCGTAACGGATAAACCTATAAGGGTTTTGACTTTTCCGGATTTTTTCACCGATTTTACAGATTCACTTTAAAATTTCAAGTGGGGTGCATTCCTCTCGGAAAAAAATTCAAGTAAAAAATCAAACATTGGTATCTTACGCGTATTTTTCAGCAAGTTTTTTCTCCGAGAGGAATGCGCCCCATACGTGCATTTAATATTTACGAATGTCGTATGCTAATCTGCGCATGCAGAAAGCAAATTTACCTTTATATAATTCGATGTTAATAAAACCTCGCACGGCAAGTATTGAATCTTTCATAAGATAAGTTACTGTTAATTATGTAAACACAACCATAAATCCTTTTTTAGCATAAGTGCATTATTTATGCGTGGTAATTAGGGTAGGCTAAACAGATTCTAATATAGCCTAGTTCTCAGTTCAATTAAAAACATTATAAAATGTAGAAACGTTTTCGCGTTAGTCTATGCTTTCCACATCTGCATGTCTATTGTGGACCACTGTTAAACAGAAGTCTTCCAAAGTGGCCAGGTTATAACTATATGGTCTATTTGCTTTTTTCTCTCTCTCAACATTTGACAAGTCGTCAGTATTTTCTCGTGACGTCACAATGTACAGAAAATGACGTCAAAGTTTTTAGGGAACTTCAATATTTTTCGTACTCGTGGTGATTGTAGATCAATAACTTTAGATGTTCAAAAAATATCAATTTTTGAAAATTTTAAATAAATAACATTATTACTATTTAAAGTTTACTTAGTACATAGGCTTCAATATGTATTCTGTGTGTTACATAATCATTATCGCGCTTCGGGTAGATCGCGAGTGATTAACTTGGAAATGTCTACAGGTCAGATGTATATGTTTACTCAATCTTTTCATGGTTATATTTTGCTCAGACATTGATATTTTTCATTTAGTCATGTTCCAGAGAGCGCGCGAAAGAGTGAGAGAGAGGTCCACTTATGTTTCCATAATTTGTAGATCATGCTTTTTGAAAATTTATTTTAGTAAATGACTAAATATAATATATATTATTCATAAAATTGTGATTTTCAAATATGTCAGCCTAAGTCTGCATGTTGCCTCCATGTGTATGCATTAAGGTCGGGGATGTCTATAAGAATCCTGTTAAAAAGGCAATATATGTTATAAAGGAATACTGTAATATTTAGCCGGCCTTTATATATAAATATAAATTTATCAATTTATTATCAGAATAATCTCAAAAAGGAGGAAATATTTCTCTGTTCTGTGTTTGATGTATGAATAATTATGACAAATGTATGTTATAAAAAGAGTGGTAAAAAATTAGTTTCCGACATTGCTCATCATAAGGTGTTTTCACAAAAAAAGACCGAAAGTGACATGAGAAAATAATTTTGTCCTAGAAGTCTTTCAGGGCAGGCCGTCCCTAAATAAATAATTAAATGATATTTCGATAGATTGGATGTAAGGAATAATTCAAGATCAGGCACGTAGCATCGATTTTGAAATTGGGGGGAGGGGGTAGCCACAGAATTTTTTTTTAACTTCCCTAAAAACTTAACAAGCAAAAAAAAAAAAATTAAAGGATAATTGCCCAAAGTCGAAAATCCTAACGTTTTCAACTACCAAATCCTTTTCAATATCCATTTTTTAAGCTTACAATACCATATATCATCCCTCATATTACTTTACTTTAGTATAAAATGTGGGGGCGACCAACCTTTCAGTGAACATTTTCAATAGTTTAAGTATTGTTGCCCCCCCCCCCCCCCCCCCCCCCTTGTTGCTACGTCATTAATGATAAAAAATAAATTAGGCGCACCATAGGGTTGAATTCACAAACACACACACCCTCACATACACAAAATAAGGAAACCTGATTTTAATAATGTGTTATTAGTAAGTAAATATTGTTTTAAAAAATCTAAAGGGTGCATGGGATGGGGGTGCGCACACCAGAGGCACCTGCACTGGATCTGCCTATGATTTAGCGGCGTTCTTGCATTAGAAGTTTGCTAATATGCTGCTCTCAGAAGTATTTGTTCAACGAAGTATAAGTATTGCTCAAAAATACACAATTGTCGAAAATAGTTGAAAATGTTGAAAAGCAGATATTAAGATGAAAGGGAAAAATGAAACTTCAACCATGTCTAGTGATTGTCAATAAACACACTGTATAGATTATTGAAAATAAATCCATTTATTATTTCTTATAAATAACTTTGCAAAGCCAATTGATGATCGTGATAACATTTTGTTAAAACATGAGAATGATTACTCTTGAGAAAAAGAATATCTTCACAAGTCCGTGCGTAAAATATCACGCGGTACCCTATTCAGAGGGTATATTCGATTAAGCGACACGGGTTACACGAGTCACTAGAGTTCTAAATAAAACAACCTATCTTCGACACGGGTGATCAACCCGTGTTACGCGAGTATACTCCTCAGTAATAGGTGAAAGAAATGGCGGGAAGTGAAGTCGCATTGTTAATGCGAAAACTGTTTTTGCACAAATTTGTCAGTGTTTGTATTAGAAATTTACAACGTCAATGAAAAAAAGGTCTGCATTATAATTTTGATATTTCTCCTTTTTTTTTTTAGTTTTTAGGTCAACCTCTTAAAATTACGGCTGTGTTATCATTGGCAGTTTTTAAATAAAAAAAAAAAATAAATTTTATCTTTTTTTTTAAATCTGCCTATAATTATTGCCCGAACTTCTGGGGCCCCTTTTACAAAATCCCTTACGAATAACACCAAAAACTTATGTTGATTATAAATTTTTGAAAATTAACCTTTTTGGAAATTGTTACCATAGAAACATTCTTAATTCTTTTAAAGAACAAAATCACAGAATCAAAGATTCAAAGTAGCGATTTTTTGCGCACTTCTGGGGTACGTTCTTTTGTTAAAGGTACTTGGACACAGATTTGAAGTTAATATTTTCTCATTTTTTCTGTATAATATCACGAATTATATATTTTAATAGCATTTCACACAAAAATTAATTAAAAATCTTATTTCACTTAAAAGTTATCAAAACTTTAAATTTTTTGGCGGGTTTGATTGACACATCCTTGCACTTTCACAAATTTTAACTTTATTCTTAATCCTTAGTAAAAGTGGCGATTTTGATGTGTTTTGATGAGAAATATTTAAACTTTTATCAAGAAAAATAATTTTATTCAGAGTAGAAATGTTAGAAAGCAAAACACCTTCACAAGTATCGTCATTCCGAACTAAGAGATGCGTATTGAGTTTAGCAAATCGAGCACACTCGTGTTATGTACACAGTTTTTGTAAACAGGGCTCGAGTTCTGTTATTGTTTATATCTAGAATTCACCGGGTGCGTTCAATCGTCACAGTCTGCTTACCACAACTGCACGGACTGACAATACATTGTGTGTTTGTTTTGCTTTCGAACATGTCTACTCTGAATTTTCTGGATTATAGTATTAATATTTGTCATTTATACAAAACGAGATTGCCACTTTTCCTAAGGATTAAGAATAAAATTAAAATTTGTGAGAGTGCAATGATATGTCAATCAAACCCGCCGAAAAATTTGAAATTTCAATATCTTTTAAACGAAATAAGATTTTTAATTAATTTTTGTGTGAAATGCTATCAAAATATATAAGTCGTAATATTATAGAGAAAATAATAACTTCAAATCTGTGTCCAAGTACCTTTAAACGGGCCCTTTTATTACAAAAATGTCTAATAGATGCATATTGATTCACTAAAATTATTTTGATAGATTTAACAATCTCAGCATATACAGATATCTCGTGGTAATTACCTTATGAAGTTAAATTATTATTATTAATAATTTAGTTTTAACATAATTGCAGGATCAAACGTGAGAGCAATGTCAGTTGCATGCATATATTACAATGTAATCTTATAAATATGGAGGTCAGGTCCCCAGAACCAACCGGTTTTTTGTTTAAAATAAATGTTAAAAGTACACATGTATATAGAAATTACCTTTTCAGTCTTTAATTACAATCGTAATTATTATTGAACAATTTCATGTGTATTTTTTCAAAATATAATTTAGTTAAAATATTGAACATTATTTTTACAGACTCAAAATTAAATCCACAGCCATGTAAGACCATGAAAAACATAAACGCTCAAGTTTTCTTTTTTTTTCTTTTCTTTCTTTTCTTTTT
>PRKT01001049.1:96816-129145 GCA_003671525.1 Saccostrea glomerata | reverse complement strand
GGGGGGGGGGGGATACAGGCACTTAGCAGCTAGTGGAAGCGCTCCCCACACTTTTTTTTCCAAACATCTCTGTCCTTTTAAAAAATCATCTTGGAATGACCACCGATTGCTTCCTCCCCATTTTTGTTACAGTAAAGCCAAGCAAGGCTGAAGTCGTATTGTATGAATAAAATTTGTTACTGAAAGAAGTGGAACCTACATACTCTTCCTCCAACTAAATAGAAGTGTCGTTTTTTTCTCCTGGCTTGCCCCCCCCCCTTTCGAAAACGATGGTACGTCACTGTTATATTTAAGATTATTTCCATGTATGTATTATTCTTATTCTATCTTTTTATTTTAATAAGAGGAGGTATTGACTTGTTAAATAAAATTGCAAGGATAAATAATCTATAAAATACATGTTGTATCCACAGGCACCTGACGTTACATGTGTACTTCTTTTTTCGTTTAATAAAAAATAATATACCCATACCTGATTTATATTTTTTATAAAAAGAAAAATCAGTATTGACAGGTTCCTGTGGTTGTATCTGTAAAAAATAAATTTTGTTGAACAATTCATTTCAGCTTTGATGTCTTGTATTAAATTATTTGCCATTCTTTATTTGATAATTGGATATATTGTTTGTTAATCAATTGTTTGTCCTGTTCAAACCCGATATACAGGGAATATACTGTTTTTTCCCCGCCATATTTATGCAAACACTAAACAACACGAGATGTTTTATTTAGATCACTAGAGTTCAATCAATGAGCATGCGCATATTTAACACTAGTGCGACACGGGTTGTCTTAATCGAATACACTCTCGGTGTTCTTAGTTGGAGATTGTGTATGGAAAACCGGTACTGTATTACATATGAGGAATAAACATTATGCGCAGTGTTTTCTACTCCTGTGCACCTAAAACTTGGCAGGTAAAAAATATGTATTTATTTATTTAAAGTCATGTTCGGAGGAATTGTATGTTTCTGCCATTTAGATTTTTACCCCCCCCCCTTTCCTCACCAACGCATACATCAATTCTGGGTTTGTAGATCTATTAATTGAAATTCCCACCTTTTTGATTTGTAAATATTAAAATATTTTAACTGCTAGACTGAAACATATTTCGCGTATCCTTTATATTTCCAAAAAAAACTGTGTCATTATTCACCCCATGCAGACAGACATTCTTATAGATGCAGTGAATCAATCGAATTTCCTTTTTATTCACTGTCTTTTGTATAGCGTAATAACATGTTACCATTTTTCGCAATTTTTCTGTCTTTATATGAAATTTTAAAAGAAAAAGATAATAAATTTTAACTTTGCAGTAGCATTGAGGTAGCGTATTAATGTTCCAGATATATTTTTTTTTTTAATTAATTTTCACATATATGGTAACCAAAGATATATCGTTTTATTCTGAAATCAAGCAAAGAAAATACATCTTGACCTATTGAGAGCAATGCATGTTCAATAATAATAATTTCTAATGAATTCTACAGTCTTATCAAATGACTCTTGTATGGATTACAAGTAAATATTTTGTTTGAGAAAATAATTGTTTCCAGAAAGACTGAATGGATGTCGCCCGCTAGCTGTTCAGGTTTCCCCCTGATGTCATAAAAAAGTGAAATGTTAAGCAAACACTCGCTCATAATGCTAAACACCACTGCTGAATCCATAATCTATATACATGTAACTATTAAAAATTATTAATAATTAAAAGAGACGATGAGAAAAAAATATTGCGCATGTGCAAATATTGCCGGGTAAATATTATGTAAGGTTCTATTAATTACCGTAGTAATATTACAAAAGAAAATCATAAATACGTTCACTCTGAAAACGTTTGACGTTGTTGAAAAACACGACATCATTATGAATTTGTATCTTTGATTAAAATGAAAAAAAACTACTTAGAGTGGACGTATATAGGACAAAAAAATTCATATTTTACAACTTTTAATCTTCCTCTACCAAAATCCGTGAAAAACTCAAAATGCATAAAAATTGCTAAAAAGGGCCCTTTTTCCATGGGCGCAATCAATTGTGTGACCAGTACTATTTTTACTTTAACATTTAACATCCCCAGGTTGCTATACGTTCCTGGAATTAGCTTTATATATATAGGTTGATTAAAATATCAAATGCATAAAGTTTATGTAATTTATAAATGAATTTATTATTTTGAAACATTATCAATGTCAATAATGAAACGTTACAATGAATCTAATTATTTACGTGATCAGCGATAAACACACGGGTGCTGAACGGACACGCTGTCATTTTCACTTGTACATGTACCTATGCTTGTTTACACCTGACAAGTTATAATTTCAAATTAAGTTATCTTTTATTAACAAAATATCAGAGTACTATCTGTAATATATTGTAATATACATTTTTGTGAAATTCTCATCAATTAATAAATATTTACCACTTTATTTATGAGAACTCAGATGTGTTGAAAATCACAACGTCATTATGACGTTCCGTAAAATGTACGAAATTCGGCCATATACATATGCTATTTTGAAGACCTCTTACAGAAAATATAAAAGAGATATTGAAAAAAGAAAATTGGTTTAAAAAAATATACAGTCTGTAGATATACCTAGAGGTAAAATAGTCCTATTTTTAAAACAGGCGAATTTGTGTACTTTCTGACTCAAGCTCTTTGGAAAATAAGTTTCTTCTTTCAGAATAGGTTATAGCCCTCAACATCCGAAATTTCACGTCCTTATTTTTTTTCATTGGATATACAAGAATTTAAAAACATGCAATACACAGTGGTTAATTCTTAGTATAAGAATCTCAAATCTCTTTCACCAATGTTTCTAAGAAAAAAGATAGTGTTCTGCTCGCAGACACGTAAAAAATTGATTTCTTTTGTAAGATGATCCTAATAACTTACAGAAACCAAAACACTTAATAGAAATACAAGCAGTATCAAGAAAGAAAAAATGAAAAAAAAAGTAAACGAGAGCAGAGCTCGTTGAAGAATAACAAGTAGGTCAGCCGTCCGATTTACAATTTTGACATTAATAGTTTCACTTAAAAAGAAGGAAGAACAAATTAAGATAAATAAAATAAATGCTAAAATTATTTTAAATATGTAAAGAAACACACAAAACTGAGATTTTATACAATTAGCTATTTCCGACTATTTTTCGTTTACTTACTGTATGACAGGAAGGGCTAAAACGACTTAAGATTCCAAAATTATTATGTTCACGATTTTCCTCAAAGTTTCAATAAAAAATACGCTTTTTGAACAACTTCTTGGTTTTTACAACACAACTTATGGTTTTTAAAAACCCAATTTCCGGTGGATATGAAATGACTCGAAACACCATGTATGTCTATGTTATACAAATTTAAAAATATTTTTTTTTCTAAAACATGCATTTTAAGACTACTTCCGTTGGACAAATAAAAACAATGCCGAAAAAGAAAAACACCTAAGACAAAATAATGTACAATTCAAGATATACTAAAAAGTGAATTGGATTTTTAGATCAATACATAAGTTAATGATTTTAGAAAACAAGGGAGGGGCTTTTGACCTCCAATTCTTAGAATCCTTTAATTTTTTTCTTCCTCTGGGGTCACAAATTCCCGGAAATAGCTTTTTCTTTAGTAATTTAGAGACGTCAGAGTGTTGCATAAACAACAATGCCGTAGGGATTTCACCGATACACCCAATATGACAAGGCTATATATAATCAACTATAGGATGTGGCATATTGGTCTCTTATTACTGTTCATTAATGCAATGGAAGCTTACCAGTGCAAGCGAAATTTAATCAAATACTTAAATTCTTGCAACAAATAGATGTACATTTGTACCCTTGGAATTTAAAATAATTGCTTTTCTTAGACCTTTCTACAAATGAAAAAAAAAAACAACCTCGAATCTCTTACATAAATGAATAAACGAATAAAAGAAATAAATAAATATTTTAGAAAACAATAATTATTATGCCTTGAAAATTTTACCATGATATATTAAAACAGCAGGATGGATCAGCCTTATAACACATTCTGTCTTTGATTATTTCTAAACATGCAGGATCTGTTAAAAAGGAAAAATAATAAGCAAAAGTAAAGAAAAGAGAGAGAGAGAGAGGTACACGTCCTGTCTATCAAATTTCAAGATTTGAAAAATAAAGAAAACATTGTTGAATCTAAAATGTTTTGTAGATATGAAATGTTCAAAAATTCATAAAACATTAAACTAAATATTTTTAAAATTCTGTGAAAACGAGGAGTGAGAATGGCCTGTTGATACGTTATATTTCCTTTAGATAAGTCTTCAGAATTAGCGGCGCGTTTGTCTTCTGACTGAGTCATCATGGCGTTACGGATTACGCAAATTTCGCCGATCCAAACCCAGTTTTAAATGTTAGATGTGGTTGTCTTTCCAATTAAAGAATATATAACAACTATAAAACATATATAAAGGAGCGACAATCCTATATTTATCATCCATAAATTAAAAAAGACACATTTTCGAGGCACGCATTTTGTACTTAGATGTACATACAATTAATTTATGCATACGATCAACATAGATAAAAGAAAATATTGATCTAATTTCCATAATGCAGACTTTATGCGAGCCCAATGAAAAACCTAAAACATGAACCATATATTTAAATAACACAAAGACATGAATAAAACATGGGACTCCTGTATAATTAGTAAGATTTTCCTGTTGGCGGGTATGTTAAGGAAGCATATAAGTCATTTCTCGGGAAATTTAGACTTTCAAAAAAAATTAAGTTTTATTAATTACCAAAATCGCTGATAAACGTTAACTGTTATTAACTATATCAAACATATGAAAGAGTCTCTAGCGCAATAACCTACATCACCGCCACGACATCCCATGCTTTCTATTAATAGCAAAATTTTCCATAATAAAAAGTCTAACAGAATAACAATACCTCGGAATTAAATACTTTTATTGAGTAAATTCTATAGTTGCAAGACATCTAATTTTCCTAAAGAAAATGCTGCTAGAATCCCATTGTTCTGTCAATAAAATAATTATTCCATATATTCCCATGGATACTTATCTAATATTTTGAACCGTAATTTTTCGTAAACAATGTTTAACTCGGGATTCTACATGTAGCAGCACTTTCGAAGTTTGTAAGAGGACAAAATTTTCATCTGTACATATCTTATGTTTTGAAACACGCAGCTTATTGTTGTTCGGTTGCATTATTTTTGTCACGAATGACAGAAGAAAGACCGACCAGGTTACGTAATATAGCTAATTGTCTTCGACAGAGAATATAGTTGCTGAAAATAAATTAGCAAACCTGTATAATTAACTAAACTCCATATGAATTTCACATAATATTCACGTTATTTCCTTTTTAACTCCATTTAACGTATCTTTGTACACGCCTTCGTAGCCAAATTCTCTTTACACAACATCATCAATTCCCAAATTACTTGATGTACACATATGACGTCATCGGTGGTAGATTTTAATCAAAATTGTATATACAGCATAACAAAACAAAACATTTTCTGTTTGTCAATGTTTACACGTTTATATTCATTTTTAGAGTTAAATTACATCTCTAAATACCAATATTATTTTTCTGTATTTTTCCAACTATCTGATTGGCTCAAACCGGATCACATGCTCTACGTACCGAGATCAATGTCTGTGGTCCAGAACCTACCTCAGTTTAAGAAAAATCGAAACAACTGAGAACACGTACTTGTGTATCTAATAAGTTGAAGGACATATAACACATGCAAAATAAAATCATATGTAATACATGTAGCTTAGTTTTGCAAATATACTAATCAGTAAAAAAAAATTGTGACGATGGGAAATATAACGTCATCTCAAAAATAGCCTAGTGGTAGAGCGTTCGCTTCGTGATCGGGAAGCCCGGGTTCGATTCTCGATCGCGGCGCCGCGTCATCCCTAAGACGTAAACAAAGGTAGTGACTGTTCTTTCGCCATGCGCTCGGCACTAGAAGTGAAAGTCACGGGTCTTTCGGAGTTGACCTTATATAAAAATGTGCGTCCCAGTGTCACAGTAGGCGCTGGCACGACAAAGAACCTTCACTGCTCAATGGCCCTGAGTGCCGAGGATAGGTCAAAAGTTGAAGCCCTTCACCGACTTACGGTGACGTCTCCATATGAGTGAAATATTCTCAAGAGAAACGTAAAACAATATCCGTCAATCAATCAATTTTTAAATGCTACTTGAACGATTTCAATTGGAACTTTTTTTATTGAACGGTCATATATTGTAAGAAGGGGTAAGTGTTGTGTTGGAAGAGGAGTCACTGACTTGACTTTTATCTTAAGGAAAATTGTATCTTGAAATTTTTGTACTTTCAAAAAGCTTTTAATACTTGTTAAAACTTACATTCATAAATCATCTTTGAGAAATAAAACTTGTTTGGACAGCCGCTTCTAAATTCTGAACAATTTTTGAAGTTTGGAGATTTATTCTCTTCAAATTTGTAGGTGTAAATAGGACAACTACCTGAAATTATACAAAACGGTTTTTACTTCTGGTTATATAGAGTCAACAGTGAATTCTTTCTCTAAATTTTATAAAAAGTAATTCTGCTTTTAACGTTATAATAAAATTCATATATGTGCTTACTTTTAGAAATGCAATTGGTGATCCCTAAAATTTGGAGTTAAATGTTTACATCTGAGTACTGGAGTTTTTTAAAATTTTTAAACCTTACCGCCATTGTGTGGAACATTACGTCCACAAAACTCCACAGTCTCGTTTAGAAAACTGCTTGGCATACAATGGTATACATAGGGTGCATTTTCAAAATTGTCACAACCCAACCTCGATGCTGCACGTTTCCAATCTGAAAAATTCTTCGGCATGGGACATGTCGAGACCCTCTTTACAAAGTTTGGTAATGTCAAACTAAAGTGCTGAAAATAAAATTAAAGATTTACCATTTCATGTCTTAATACATTTTTTTTTGCTCCTTACAGAATACATATTCCAGTGTTGTTCAATTTTTTGAAAAGTTCATAAGCAGTTTTGAACAAAAGCCTGAAATAACAGATATATATTTTATGTTAAAAATAATATTATAACTGTACACACATTTTTGTATTGTTGATATTAAAGGAGGAACAGGGCCTTAAGATGAAAAAAAAAATCCTGTCAATTTTTTTTCGTATTCTTTTTATTAAACTTTTAAACGGTTTCTTTAATGAAATTTCTTACTTATTTAAAAGATATTACCTCACAAATATCGCCTTGGTTAGTGTATGTATGTATGAAGTTCCAATACTTCATGTTTACAGGTCTATTACGGATTCTGTGTTGCGAATTCTTTACAAACACATAATAAATATGATTATACCTGGTTATTAGGGATGGCAATCGAATACAGAATTGCAAATCGGTCTATCACATCGCGTTCTGACCAAATAACCGGTTACCGTATCAAAAATCAAAATACGTATTTTCTTAATGTAATTTACTTTTTTCCTAAATAGCTCTATTCATATACATGTATACAAACGACTGATAAAGTTACATGTACGATCTTAAATCATTTTATTCGTCTTGATGCGTGGATTAAAAACCCACATGCTTATAATTTTATTTCAGTTTCAATACAGGCTGGAAAAATTAGAAAAACCACGTATAATATCCAAGAAATCAATCATATGATATTTTTCCAAAGCAGATTTCACATACGTTTATCCTGGTCAGTATGAAATACATAGTGTTATTTACAAAATTTGTTTAGTAGTTTTCTTCGATATATAGCAAACTGCACAAAACATACATACTAATTCCCAGTTTTCAGTGATTTAATTGCAATTAATGAACTACAAGATTCAGGTAATGGCATGGTGTTTTAATGGCAATTAACACTTCTGACACAAAATGAGCATCAATTACCCAGTGATCTCCATCAGGAGAATCAGAAGACAGCTTGTACTTGTAATAAAAGTAAAGAATTCTTTCTTCGAAAATGAATCTTAACAAAATAATTAAGGCTCAAATTCATATATGTTTAATTCTTCCAACTAACAGATTACAGATTTCTGACTGATTGCAATCTTTCGACCGAGTTATCGGTTAACCGGTTACAAATTGCCATACCTAATCATAATGTATGCGAAAGTATTTGAATAGGATAATTTCTGCATCTTTTTTCCCAGGCAGCTTCATCAACGACAAACTCATTTTGAAAAAAAAAAATTCAATAAATATTGCTAATTCTATGACTAAATGTCGGTCTTCCACCGTTATTATTTCTGCATAAATTTTACAGGGTGAAGTTTACCTCAATATTGCGCATGATTTTGATGAATTTAGACCTAAACATGTCAAAAACGCTTCACATTTGTATTTTCCGAGTGCCGATTATCAATTTTAAACAAAAATATAAACATGCAAAATTATCTTTATTTCGAGAAAACCTCTACAATCAAGCATGAAAATATGTTAATTTAAAAAAAATCTGCTTCAAACATCTATTTTGATACATTGACTGTGACGGATGTGGCTATTGTGCAATTAATCTCGCTGCACTAAAAATTCAATCACTACTGCAGGGTAAGAGAATCGGATGTGTGGATTTGACAATTTTACAATGTCTAAATATTAGTAAGATCTTTAAAAATCTTAAATATTTACTTTAAAAAATAAACGTATAAAAACAATTTGAGAATAAAATGACACAAGAACTTTTCTTCTAAACAACGTTTAACGTATACGTCAGAATCGACTATGGCGTTATCTTTCTATTGAGTCGAGTGGCATGTGTCCTGTTTTCCCTTAACTGTGCGTGAGGCTCTAATTTACAACATCAATGTACTTTTTTTGGAAATCACCTCTTCAAACAGTCTTTTGGAACCTCCGTTGAAATCAACTGCTCCTTGATTTTGCAGACCAGGTTTTGTATTTATAAGAAGAAAAATCTATTTAAATACTTCTTCATGAAGAGAAAAAAATTCTTAACCTGGTCTTAAACTTACATTTAGATTGATTGATTGATTGTATAATGTTTAACGTCCCTCTCCAGAATAGTTCACTGATATGGATACGTCACAATTGCCAGTGAAGGGCTGCAAATTTAGACCTATGCTCGGCACTTACGCCTTTGAGCAGGGCGGGATCTTTATCGTGCCACACCTGCTGTGACACGGGGCCTCGGTTTGTACGGTCTAATTCCATTTACGACAAGTACTGAGGACCAATTCTAACCCGGATCCCAAAGGAGCTAACATTGAGAAGAATCAACGATTTTTTTTAAATAGCAATAATATTCCTTTTTACTCATAACTTTCATAAAAAAAATGCCGATGAAGGAATATCAACAGTCAACAACAGTTTAGTCGGTACAATGATATTGACATAAAAATATATTCCATCTTTGCATAGAATGTTGACTTACGTTTATCATACTGAGTCATAGATCGTGAATTAAACCCTTTTTGCTTTGTTTCCGTTTGTTTCATTTGTCTATATTATGACACCGTTCACGGTAGCTTAGTCGGTAGAGCACTCGCTCCGTGATTGGGAGATCGTGAGTTCGTATCTCGGCTGCGACTGACCCAGTTGATAAAATGGGTAGCAACCGTTCCTTCGCCATGCGCTCGGCACTTTAAAGTGAAAGTTGTGGGTCCTTCGGATGAGACCTTAAAACCGAGGCCCCGTTTCAGCGACAGGCGTTGGCAAGATAAAGATCTCTCACTGCTCAATGACCATGATTGCCGAGTACATTTCAAAATTTGAACCCCTTCACCGGCATACGGTGACGTCTCCATATGAGTGTAAAATTCCCCCGAGGGACGTTAAACAATATACAACGTAATTTGGTCATTTGAGGGCTGCAATTCACTTTCTATGTTACCTGATACTCTGAATGTTTTAGCGACCCGTGTTATAATCTGAATTGTTTCAATGAACTTATTGCGTGATTATATTTGATACATTCATACTTAATTGACAAAATAATTCACATAATACAAAACAAAAAAAGGATATTGCCTATATTTCACATGTTTGATATTTTTACCGTGATATACAGGAGAATTATCACGAGCAACAACAGCATGTTCTGATATAACACCAAAACCTATTAAAAGAAAAAAAAAACAAGATCAAGAAATACACAACAGTCAAGTCATTACTTTTTCTGTGTTCTCTGAACAGTTGGTCATAATTAGGCACCGAGGAGCACATAAAAAAAATCAGTTTTATTTTACTTACATTCACAAAAAATCATTTAAAACAAATTTTACTTTTAAATAAACTAATTATCCCAAGGAACAGAAGCATTTTAAGGATAAATAATTTATTTTGTCTCTTCAATTGACTATCATTTTCTTAATATTTTACAATAGAGAGATGAAGCGAACCTGTAAGCGTATCTTGGTAAGAATCATCTGCATTATGCCATCAGTTTACATAATGATGAATTTCTACAGGGATTCACATTTGTGTAGAAGACCCATATGCATTTCATGTAGGGCTGAACTTGTAGCTTATTCTTCCATATCTGTTGTTTATTTCCATACAAAAAAGCATTTGTCTTAAGCATGAGAAACTAATACAATAGGAATTTAAAAACATCTGAAATAAAAAACGATTTTATAGAATGTTACATGCACAAAATGTAGGCTTTCGAAACAGGCATTTCAAGTTATAGTCATCAGAGTTAAAATTGAAACATGTAGGAGTTTATTATTTACTTTCTTACTGGTTAAGACATATCCAGCTTTTTTATTTAATTGACAGATGCCTTTTCAATAAAAACGGAACTTGTAGATTGGTTATTTGCAAAATTATTTAGTTAAAAACGCTTCTGATTTCACCCTCAAGGACTATGATGTTGACATCAAGAGGATGCTCGAGTTTTTAATTGACAATATCTATGTGGTTTTTGGAGACCATGTCTTCCAACAATCTATTTGTATTGCTTTGGGAACCAATTGCGCTCCGTTATTGTCAGACCTTTTTTGAATTCATGTGAAGCAGAATTTTGCAAAATCCTACGTGTAAAAGGAAGAAAATACTTGCTGTGTCCTTGAACTCGACCTTCAGATACATGTATATCGACGATGTATTGTCAATTAACAATGGTAATTTCCATTCCTACGTCGATACAATACATCCTGGTGAGGTTGAGATAAAAGATACTACAGAATCTGACATTTCTGTTTCATACTTGGATATTTTACTTGAAAAAGACGTTAATGTTAATCTAACAACCAGGTTCTATGACAAACGAGACGACGTTATCTTTTTTATCATCAACTTCCCTAACTTGTGCAGCAATATACCTTCATCACCTGCATACGGCGTATATATATATCTCAGTTGAGCAGAAGAGCAAGCTCTACGTATGAACTATTTATAAATCGAGGCAAATTATTGACAAACGAGTTGATGAAACAAAAATATCAGCAGTCTCGTTTAAGGTCTTCATTTCGTAAGTTCTGTGGTCGATACAATGACCTTGTCAGCAAATACAACTGATTTTTCTCGGTGATTTTTTTTTTTTGGTCCAACTATTTTTACCTGATCCCAACTCTAGAAATCTCTCCTTCCTTTTTGTAATATTTAATTATTTTTTTTGGCTTGAATAGTTATATTGTTCGTAATCTCCACTTTTTCATGTACATCCGTCAACAATAAAACATGATATTATAAATTAAAAAAAAGATATTTCTTTCCTTTTTTTATTCTTTTTTACCTTTAAATAATACAAAAAGGTGTTTATTGCTTACCTCTAGTACGTTAATCGTGTTCATTTAGATCACGATACAAGTTACAAGATATGAATTACAAGTTTACTAAGAAGACTTTGAACTGATCTAATCTATTAAAGCACTTCTGTTGATGATATATTTTTATATACATTAGATAAAATTCTTCTTATGAATGATTTATAATATATTTCAAATGAAATGTGACACACACACACACGAAAAGAAAAAAAATACAATAAAGTAAACATCGACCATATGTTTCTTTTAACCATAATAACAATTGTTAAAACATCATACGTTTGTTTTCAATGTTAATTTTAGATATGTTACAATTATTGTACGGATGTCAAATCGATCAATATCTGACAATACGTTAATATTATATTTTTTCCGATCGAGTACCCGTGTACTCGGTAAAATTGTCAATAAAGTGTGTTTTAAGGGGGCCGACTATAGTTTCCATTGCGCAATATTTCGCGCATCATAGTAAAATGAAGCGTATTTACTGTTTTAATGCAACTTTTTTCGCTTAATTATTAAAATTAAATAAAATTAAGAAATTATAGGAATAATCATGTAATTACAATTTGATATAATTAATTTTTTAACCGATTTTGCACTTGATAGGTAGGCTGACGTCGTTGCAGTGTATTTTTGACGTTGTGATAATCTGTAGCTTTCAAAGATAGGGGTAATAAAAATATCATTAAAGAAAAAGTAATAAACATACGCTCTTGAAATTTCAAACAAAGAAATTTAAGAATATCTCTAATATTTTTATTATGTTTTCATGTGAATCCACTTTGTACGTCATATTTTGTAATACTCTAGAAGAATAGTAAAATTTGCTAATTTTTTGCATTTTGAGATGCCCCCTCTGGTAATAAGACGGTAGAATTTTGTGTTTCTTACAAATATTGTATAATATAGTATTACTCATCAAATTTTATAGTTTTAACAAAATGTCTATTGTAGTATATGTATAATTTGCTTTAAAGGGCTAAAAATTGGATTTTCCTATATAATCCTATAGTAAATGTACCTGTATTTTGAGACGGTCCCTCAAAAATACCTGGACGGTAGATTTTCCCCAAACTTTGCATGTACACTGAAGTCAATGTAAGTTATATATGGTATAAAAATGAAGAGTTTCGCTATTGTAGTTTTCACACAATAAAACTATAGTCGGCCCCCTTAAGTCCATTATTTTTCGTAAACACAGTTAAGCTCTGTGAAATCGCAATGTTGTTGTATCATTTTTTTTAAGTTTTAGTGCATATTCAAAAACACGGGCGTCCAAGAAATATAGTTTATTTTACTTATATTATTTTATTTATCTAAAAAAAAAACAAGTATGCACGCAAAAACATCCATTTGATACATCAATAATTACAAATGACTTGCATTTTTTTTTGTTTTGTAAGACTTTAATCAATCTGCAATGCACCTCAAGCTATGTTCCGGGTATATGTAATTAGCCTCCAATTACTGAAGATTCACAATCACGGATGACAACGGGTGTTTTATAGGTGTAGGCCATAGTACCCCAATTGTCGTACATGCATGCATATTTAGGTTATTTTTTAAATTTTTTTTTATGCTTGGAACACGACCAAAACATACATCCAAGTACTCAGGTACCAGCTTTAGTATTCGATAGAGTACCCGGTTAACGAGTCATTGACATCCCAAATTTATTGGTATTTTTGATAAATATAATCTATGATTATACTGATAGAGATAATTGTAGTGCATTTTCTCTTAACTGATAGAGTGGTATATTTGCCTGTGGGTACATTTGATGAAAATTTAATAATCTTACATGTAATACTGGATTTAGTGCAAACGCGTACGCTCAAAGAATCATATTAAGCATTAAGATATAAGCTATACATATAGAAAGCCTTATGATTAGTGCCCAGAAACTGTAAAAACGGAAAACAAGTTGAAAACATGTTTGTCTATACTTCAAGTTATTGACGCTTGTAAATTTCACTTACAGACTGAATAAAAATGATTTAAAGAATGAGAGAATGTTAATATATAGATGTTTAACTCAGGTATATTTATTTCTTTCATTATCTATGTTATCTTCTCGTCACAGTTTGATTGAAGGTAATACAAGGCCATTTGCTTCAAATAAAAATATGTTGCAGCTTGTAATGACATAGATTGAAACATAATCATGTAGCATCACATTGTGTTTGCTTTTCCCTCTCTGTTTCATCCTATAAAGTGTTTAGCACTTAAATTTTATTTGATAACTATTCAAAGATATATATTGTTATCTAAGTTTGTTAAAAACAATAAAAATGTTCTCTTCATGTCTTATCATGCCATCGAGTTATTGGGACATTGTTAAAACAAACTCCTACATCATGGAAAAAGGTCAAGATAACGAACAAGTTTGATTTAAGAAATATTAATACAAATTTGTATGAAAGTCATTTTGAACCGACCATTTTTTTTAAACATTTTATTCAGTTTTACGAAAAAGATTATTTATGATTTTACTCATAAAAATCTATGAAAATAAAAAAAAACTGTTCCCAGTTGTTGATTTTTTTCTTCCACTTTCTCACGTCAACCGTGAAAATCATAGATCTAAAAAAAATCTCTGTGAGGTCCTCTCGTAGTTGAATTCTGCACGAACTGTGTTTAGCCGAATTATCTCGCAAACCAAAATGGCGGTATAAATAGCCAAAAATTTCGATGATCACAACTTAAGGGCCAGCAATTATACGGAATGTTTTCGTTGAAGAAACATTATAAAAATATATTAGGAACACACGTTTGATAATATTTTGAAATTACAGTTAAAAAAGGGGGAGACAGAAAAAGGGAAACAGCGCACTTTTTGTGCGCAATAAATATACATTTTTTTTAAATGGATGGCTCTGTGCATGCAGCTATCCGGTCAGTCAAAATATTTTTCTTTGGATAGCTACACATTCTGCACAAATCCCTAGTTTTATTTGATATGACCAAATTCTAAAGTAACCTTAAGGTATCCTTAAAGGAATTTATATCTTTAATTTCACATATCTGAAGGCAACTTTCATTTACTTTATCTTTAACGTATGGTAGTGAAACAGAGACAATTTTGTGCCTCTGCTAAGGATCCAACCGAACCTGGGACCTCTGGCATGCCAGTCCGGTGCTCTACCGATTGAAATGGTTAACCAACTAGCCCAAGCTAGTAGGATGCCGTGTAGCTTACAGTATCACATTGAACCCCTCCAGAAAATGAGATGTCCTCATCTTTTTTTGGAGTGCCTACGCCTGTGGGGCGAAGTTCTTGGGGCAATCATTCTCACCAGCCAGAGAACACCCGGGTCTCAACGTGGACGCCAAATGTAACAGAGACAATTTTGTGCCTCTCTTAAGGATCGAACCCGGCACCCCTGGCTTGCCAGTCCAGTGTTCTACCGATTGAGCTAAATGGTTAACCCTATAGCCCAAGCTAGTAGAATGCCGTGTATCTTACACTATCACACTAAGATTCTTCTTTGGTTTCTAATTAGATAAAATATTTAATGTATACTAGATTATATGTCATATATAAGGTGAAAGAGATTTAAAAGACTATATTTCATTTCCTAATCACAATTGTACAAGTTTAAATAGAAATGGTCTATTGTGTTTGAAAACTAACGAGGACTATACTTTTGGCGGAATAGTGGCGTATGTAAATATCTTCTATTCTGTCTCTCAAAATTATTATAGAACTACGAATTTACTTATAATTTTTACACAATCAAAGACATGAAGAATATTTCAGTTGTTAGTTAAAATGATATAAAAATAACTTGAAAATCTTTAAAAATACAAAAAATAGAAAAAAAAATTTGAAAAGTAAAATTCTATTTTTGCTAAATTATTTGTGTCAATTTGGTAATATTCTCTTATATATATAGACCCTCTATGGTTTAATGTTAAACGAATGTTTTTTTTTTTTTTTGAAATAGAAGACACTATCTCACGATTGGATGAAGTTATTTTTATTCTTCATTACCATTGAAAAGGATATGACCTTGATCTGACATTGACTCTAATATAAAAGATCAAAACTGATCTAACTAATACTATAATTTAGTCATATTGTCGTTTTGATTCTGTGAAAATTCCAATAATTTTCAAATATAAGAAATGCACTATTGCAACCACTATTGAAATAACGACCACTATTGAAATAATTATATTCATAGTTGTTGAGAGTCCATTTCAATAGCAAACATGGTTAGTAACCACTATTGAAATACGATCACTATTGAATTAATTATATCAATAGTGGTTAAGAGTGCATTACAATAACAAACATAGGTTACATTCAATATTGAAATACAACCACTATTGAAATAACAATATCAAAAGTGGTAAAGAGTTCATTTAAATAAACATATTGGTAATAACTACTTTTGAAATGCGACCATTATTGAAATAATTATTTCAACAGTGGAGGAGAGTGCATTTAAATAACAAACACAGATTAGTAACCACTATTGAAACACGACGTCTGTTGACATAATTATTTCAATAGTGGATGAGATTAATTAAAATAACAAATATAGGTTGCAACCACTTTTGAAATAATGTTCACGTTTGAAATAAAGATTTCAATATGGATTAAATCAAATTACTGATTTAAATAGTACATTGAACAATGAATCCAATATATATTGAAATTATTAGTTCAAAAGTTGCTGATGCTATGAAAATTTTTTAGTCTTTCAATAGTGGTTGGAGCCCATGTTTACCATATTGAAATGTCCTCTCACCCACTATTGAAATAATTATTTCAATACTGGTCGTATTTCAATAGTGGTTATTACCTATGCTTGTTTTTAAAATGCACTTTCAACCACTATTGATATAATGATCTCAATATTGGTTGTATTTCAATAGTGGTTACTAACCATGTTTGCTATTGAAATGGACTCTCAACCACTATTGATATAATTTTTCAATAATGGTTGATATTTCAATAGTGGTTGCAACACTTTTTGTGTGAGAAGAATCCTACCTTAAAGATGTTATAAAAAGGGGAACATGTATTATTGAAGTGTTTGAAATTTGAAAGACCCCGAAAGCAGCAGTTTCAACTTTTCAATTATTTAAAACTAGGGGTACATTTGAAATGAATCCATTTATTATAGAAAGACCCTTAATTGCTATCAGTCGTTCTACGTCGAGATTATATGTGTCTTATATCATTGTGCATTCAGATGTATTTCAAAAGTTTAACAATCAAAGTCACTCTGTCTTAATCGAAAAAATCATCAGGAATGTTATCACCAATCCCCTCCATCTGATTCAGATAATCAATTCCAAGACTAACAATTTTCCATAGAGTACAGAGGGAAATACCGTCCTTTACTGCGTCTGGCACTCCTTCAATGACATAATTAGCCGTTGGGAAAATATTTCCCGGTGAAAGTTTAAGAGAGTCAGACACAAATTTACAAAGCTTCTGTACAATTGAATACCGGAACATGTCACCAACGTCGTCTGCATCTGGAAGAATTCTGTCTATTGCTGTTATAAGAACGCATTGAGGGAGGTCTACAAAAAATGGAAATCAAATCTAAAAATAGGAAACGTAAAGGGAAAAGTTACATAAATTAAAAATAAAAGTCAGTACTTTTTTTAGTAACTGTCTCCCTAATGTCAGCTATTTCCCCCAGGCAAGGATCTTTTTCATCAATGCTTTTATCCGCCCTCACTACATAAACAACACAATGCATCTCATCTCCTATCTTAGGTTCATCTCTTCTACTTCCAGTTTTCATATCGGACAACGATGTCATCTGTAAAACATATTTTAAAACTTGTTATGTTTAACGATCATGCGTTTCAATGATTATTTTGTTTAAGCGTGGATAATAGTTGTATCCTTTGCACAATTGAAATGATTCACAGTGGCATAATTAAAAAAATCTACATTTTCAATTTGGTTTCTTCTTAGGTCCGGCAACATGCAGTTATTCAGTAAGAATGGTGTTCATTAAAAACAATCTGCACGGCATGTGCCTTTTGAAAGGTGAAAAAAAAAATGTATCCGAGTAGCTATTAAAGTTTTTGGTTTTTGATTCTCGGACGTTCCATCGACTATCCACTTAGCCATTTACCTGTTAACATCCTAGTTGTCTATATGAAAAAAATATTTTCCTGAAAAAATTGCAAAACACATGCGCAGCACAGTTTAGGTCACAAAAAGGGGTGAAATTTCATACAAAATATACGTCATACAACACTTCTTTAAAATACCGCAAAATGAGGTAATTTCCTAATTTAACCTGTAAGAAATCAATAAACTATACCAAAACATACTACATCATGCTGTTTTGTCGTTAGTTAAATCCCAGATAACAAATTATAAACAAGTCACTGATCGCAATCCACTTGTCAATTTGACGTCATTTAATTAAAAGTGACGTAGTTTGTATGCAGTGATACAGTGATATGCATTCCTCAAAGAGAAATATTTTCTATAATTAAATAAAATATTACTTACAAATATTGTATAGCCATTAACTTGGATTCAACGTCTTCTTCACGATTTTTTGATATATTTTCTGTATAGTACGTATTTAATTGACACTGCTGCATATGTATATGCAAGCACCTCGGTGGGCTATGTGGAGGTCTTAATAAATCGATCTAGAGCAATAGCACACACTCATTGGATCATAGTAAGCTTTTACAATTCAACTCCTAGAGTATTATGGTACATGTATCTGAAAAGTGCTGCGATCCTTATAAAATCTTAAAAATCATTTAAATATATCTATGTTTCATGCCGATGACGAGCAAAAAATACGGCATTCGGTCATACAAATATGATTTAAACAATGAAATAGCAATGCTTCCTGTATGATATCAAGAATAATAAAACTGATCATTAATGCACTCCAAAGAATCACATGTTGCATGTATATTTACCTATCCATTTGTGATATATTTGTATTCCATTTGTTGTTTAAGTTTAATTTGATGTCAATAATATGACCTTTAATAATTAACAGTTACTGTTTTTAAAACATGTAATTGTCGCCATATTTATACTAGATACTTATATTTCACTTTATTCCGAAATATATTTTGATCATTTTTCAATTGAAGTTTGTGATCAATCTGCAATTTAATAAATAAATATACAATGGTGAATTATTTCGACTTTGTTGATTAAAGTACATTTTCAAGAACATTTTCAGTTTTTAGATAAAACTGCTGATTCTCATCATTCACATTCTGACTTCTTAATGACATTTTGTTTTCATAGGCATAATTTAAATGAACGTGACTTGTTTTTATAGAATTTTTTTCTTTGGTATGCTTTTATTCAAATAAACATCACATATTTACATTGTACTTACTTTTGCGTTTGGTTTCACGTGACCATTGATTATATAATTCATTTCCTCTTTTCCAACTTCTTCGGTACCTTCTTTAAATATACCCCTGGTATCAAAAAGGCAAATTGGTATTACATCTCCTCCTTTTCTTCTCAAGGGTGCTAGCTTAAGCTAAATGTGCAGAGAAAAAAAAAACAATTTGACTTTTTTGTGAGTTGTCACCCTTATAAGTTATTTAATAATTCATGGGTTTCTCGCATACATTCCTAATCTAGGTTCTTAAATTTTTAAATTACCTTTACTAAACTTAATTTTACGGAAAACCCCTTCCGTATGATACAGTTGTTAGAATGTTTTCTCTACAGTAAGGATTCGAATTCCACTGAGAGGTGTGAGCACAATTTTCTCAGATATTACGGTATGAACCAAGGCTCATTATTATATATTGTTTTTTCTGTGTTAATATAATTTACTTAAAGCTGAAACCCATGTTTGTAAATATGTTTGGTATAATGCATAGGTAGGGAAAGGGCGTACACAGGTATATTAAGGTTACAACCAAATATTCTACTTGCCTATATGATATGACGTCATAGTAAGCTATATGACGTGAAGTTTAGAGATAACAAGTTTTTAAATTCGACAACTAAGATTGATTGAGGTCGAAAAATGAATCAAAATAATTATGCAGAGGCATAATATAAACTGAATTTTGTGGTTTCTGGGTCTCTGTAGTTATCACAGGGGTTAAATACCAAAGCAATGACGTCATAATTGTTGATCATGCAGTAACAGAGTGAAATGAAACGTAACGAGAATTTATGTAAACAAACACAAAAATTGGAGTTTATGGTCTTCAATCCCTGAAAGGAAGAAATTCAATGAAATTGAAAACATAAAAGATATGTAGGCAGTCAATGCTCAGTTTATTTAGACATAGATCCCATTTATTACTATAAGTATGTTTTCTGGGATGCGTCCTAATTCACGACCTTGAATTTTGGTAAGAGTTATCTCCCCTTTTTAAATTGATAAAAAAAAGAATCAATTAAAAAAAAATTAGCTGGTAAAAAAAATTGTTTTCAATTATCATTCTATCTTCAATATTTCAATGCATCCTTCCACCACTGGATTTATTGATATTCAAATTATTTGAATTTTTATTTTGAAAAAAAACGCCATTCCCCATAAACTTCAATGCAATCTTTGTTCATTAACTACTCCTTAATTAATGAACCTTTTGAAAATTTATCTTGGGCAATCCTTTTCCTCTAAAAAATGCTTTAATATAATATGAGAGGATTGTGTACTTGACGGTCATTTAAGGGTAGACAATTTGGTCCCATTAGAGATTTAAATCCTTAAAAGCATTTAGAATGAAAATCATGTGTGATTTATGTGGGAATAAAGCTTATGAATAAGGTATGCAAATATATTTTTACAATGACTTCGTAAAATTAACGCAGGCAGGGTGTTTATTTGCCGATCAGCCTTTCCTCAGTCGTTCGTTACAAAAAAGATGCAAAAGCTAAACACTACGGTGCATACTTTGAAACTTATATTTTGTTTCTATCTAAAGTTCTCATTCTATTGTTTTTGAAAAGTGCTGCTAGAATCGTATAAGTTAAGGGAATTATGCATTTTTTTCGATGTTATGAACAAAATGTATCAATTTTATTAAGGTTTCAACCGAAAGTGTTGAATAATTATTTCTTTGCTAGGACAGTAGGATTCTAGCAGCATTAGCATACAGGGGTGTTTTTACATAACTATTATTACAAATTGAAATTAATAATCCTCGGGGTAGTGTTGAACTTTTCAATTTTTTATTAAGGCATATTTTCTAATTATAGACATCACGTGGTGACTTTTTGGTGTGGTGCTTCCTGTAGTATAAGTTCCATTGAAGTCTATAGAATGCAGAATGATAGCAAAAGTTTTATCCTTGACTTTTCCGATTTATCAGTGTTATATAATTATAAAAAAAAATTTTAATTCACCGAAAATTGATCCATGTGCTGTTTTATGTAACCAGCATTTTTTACAAGTTTTAGAACGTTTGCCCAATCCCAATTGTAAAGTATATACAACAAGCTAATTCAGAGAATTTGTGTTCCCCGCTTAGGGAAAAAGTAAACCATGCGCAGTTCGGGGGAGGGGTTGAGGTCGGCTCCCTTTGACTGAATTTGTAGAATTATTAAATGTATACATGAATACTGAAGCAAATAAAATATGCCAATATGGATAATTTATAATTATAAAGATTTGATTGCTTATTCTTTATTATGTGTATAGAAGTCTTTTTATATGGAATATCTATCACACTCTATGATGATTTTATGAGATTGTACAAGCCAAACCTCATATTTTTTTTTCATTTCACGTGCTTAATACTTCATTTAGTTAAAAAAAGGTATATCGAAAAAAAAATGGAACCCGAGCCCTCTCACAATTAAAGCCAGAGACATACCACTAGACCACGGAACTGCTTTAAACAAACACAAATTATATGCAAAGGTAAAGTCACATACATGTATATATTCACGTTTGACATTGTCAAAATCCTACACAATGCATGGTGTCTAATTTTAAAGTTTGATTGAACAGTTCTATTTGATGTAATAAGAATATAAAGTCAACCGAGAACCTGTTTTATACATAATAACTCTCCTCATGCCCCCGTGCTAAAAATAGCGACATGTAATACTATAAATACTAATAAAACAAATGGGAAGGCACACTTTGAGAGAGGTAAGAGAGGTCCTAGGGAGTTTTGGTATATAATTACATTGCAAGAGCTCAAAATCTTTTTAAGATATCGCCCGTGAAGGATAGTGTTTTAACAGATAGGAGGTATCAATTTACTACCTTGAATTTTGACCGTTTGACCTTAACATCAAGAGGGGTCTTTCATAAGGCACAGGGAGTTTTTATGTAAAGGACAAGATAGGGTAACAGCTGAATCTGGCCCCTTATTTGATATAAAAATCAGAACACTAGTAAAACTGTGATAGTTTGTAGTAAAGAAGTTAATCAAATGATGCTTACTTTACGACAAACACTAATTTTGATTCAAAGCCTACATGGAAGCCACTAGAGGGTGCATACATATGACATTTTCCCGAATTTCCTTAATTCTTGTGGATTTTTATCATATTTGGGATGCATTTCTCTTCGGAAAACATAGAGCACACGCTTGCCTATCTGAGATTTTTACACATATACTGCATCTAATATCAGTGTATAAAATTTATAAATTTGACAGATAGGCAAGTTTGTGCTCTCTGTTTTCCGAAAGAAATGTGCTGTAAAATTAGTGAAATTTGCATAAAAATGAGAAATTTCGAAAATTGACCTATTTCCTGACCTAACTGTGACCCCTGTATATCATAAATCTTAAAACCATACTCATTTTGTGGCAGGGGTGAAAACAGGTTTTCATAGATAAACTGTTGGATCATTCTGAAAGACACCCCAAATCGGGGGCCAAATACTGTTCTTACCCAATCTTGTCCTTTCATTGCAAAAGCTCAAAGGGTTCTTGAGATATTGCGCGGAAACGAACGTGTTATAAAAGACAGTATTTGCGAATTTATTACCTTGACCTTTGACCTTTTGACCTCAAAATCAATAGAATTCCTCTTGAGTCCATAGGAATTTGATATGCAAAATTTCATTGCAAAAACTCAAAGGGTTCTCGAGATATCGTGTTGAAACGAAAGCGTTACAGACAGACGGAATGACGGACGGACGGACGATCAGACCCAAATTAATATCCCTCACTTTTCAAACGGGGGACAATAAAATATGTTCAAATCAAGCAAGGCTCATGTCACGGTAAGTGCTTACACGAGGAAAAAAAAACATTCACAGTTTAGTGATCCTGAGTTTCTAATATTGGTCAAATGAAGCAGTGTCCCACAGTTTGATTTACTTACCATTCGTGTTGCACTAGCCATTCCAGCTTTCATGGCCAACGATGCATGGACCTGTCTTCCATCATCTAGCAAAGCCGTTGCACATGAATTCACAAATGAAGATTTCCCGGCGCCAGCTCCTCCAATGAGTAATATATTGATATACTTGATCGATTTAGGAAGATTTGCTTTAATGTTGTATATCTTATTCATAAATTCTTCTCGAACCTAAAAAATGCTTTTGTGGTTAATATATATAAGTATTTATGGTTTTAACAAGTATTTGAACATTCACAAAAGTGATAGATTTATACACGTCTTCTGAACAAAAAAGAAAGGTATAATTTTTATAATTCATTTTCATTGTATTTAAAGTTATAAAATGAAAAAGAAAGGTATAATAGAAATAATCTCATTTTTAATTTATTCAAAGTTATAAAATAAAAACAAATATATTTAGTGATTATAACAAGATAACACTGTTTGACAGCATTCTATTCACTTTAATACACACATGGCCTTAAAAGTTCTTTGATCTATCCAGGGGTTTAAATTGCATTTTACAAGTCAGTACCCTGTATGTCTACCACCCGCATCAGTACTGTAAAACATCTGATTCATATCGTTAAGTAACATGTCCCAGGATATTATTCCATTTCTCTTATAGCGTTGTTGCAAGTTGCAAGAGACTCTTTGGCTGGGGTCTGCTCATCTTTACTCTCGTACCTAACTTATGCAAAACATGTTCAATTGGGGAGAGATTCGGAGATTTTGAGGGCCAGTCTAGAACATAAACGTTGTTTCAAGTCAGGAAATAGCTTTTTATTCGAGCAGTGTTTTTTGTTACGTTGTCCTGAAGTAATGTCAAACCACGACTTTTGATACGTAGATACGGAAGTACAAGTCGAGAGAGAATTTCATATCTGTATCTTTTAGCTGTCAATGAACCGTTCATTACAACAAGTATTTTGAAGTTTCCTCGAAAACTTCCTCCCAAACCATTACACTATCACAACCCGAATATGTGTACTACCGTCACACAGCAACCAGCAAAACCCTCTCCACGTCTACTTCAGACATGAGTTCTTCCATCGGCAAATTCAAATTAAAAGGAGACTCATCACTGAAGAGAGTCGTCAATGTAGCGCAGTGGTTTGAGCGTCTGCTAAAGAAGCGCAAAGTAAGGAGTTGATCCTTACATCCCAGGTTCGAATCCCACTATTGAAACTGATTCTTTGGATGAGACCTTGTCGCAGTAAATGCTGACACGAAAAAGCTTCCTCACTGCTCAATGGCCCTGAGTGCCGAGTATAGCATAAATTGTTGCTCTCTACCGGCAAGTATTGGCATCTCCATATCAGTGAAAAATTCTCGACAAGGACATTAAACAATATACAATCAATCAATTATTGGACAGAACTCTGGACTATTTTTGCAATCAAAAGCGCAGGTAATGCCAAGCCATATTCCGTCGCAATGTCTTGTGCCAATCTGTTAATACTGTCCCTTTGTACAGTAAACATCCTCTAAAACCGAAATGCCTCAGTTTCGCACTAAGGGATAATCCTCCTACATAAAACCTCTCCGGAGAAGGATTATTGTCTTCGAAGATGTTCCGCAAAAGGATTTTGGGACATACAGCTTCTCTTTGGAACGTTCATGTTTATTTAATAAAATCGTTGGATTTAAAAAAAAACGCGGAAATTTAACCAAAATTTGAAAATTTAGATATTATTTTAGGACTAAAGACAGAGATAGACGTTCTATGTAAAACTTACAGTTACGCGTGGTATGACTTTCTCAAGCACCGTCCATTACAAATAGAACTAGCTTAAGGACAGATGATACAAACCAACTTTTGTCAACAAATTTGAAAATAACAACTTGGGTCATATCGAAATAAATTAAATAATTAACTTTCACCGCGTAGTTTTCACTTGTTTATTCAAATTTGCACAAAAATGGAATTTAGATTTTAAAAATATATAGGATGGTTTCAGAAGGGCAGACTTTTGAACATCACAGAAGGTTTACAATTTCTTTATATTTTAGAAAATTATTATCTACATCATTTGAAATGACACTAGGCTAAAAATGGATACCAATCCAGGTATCCATTTTTTTTGTATCATCGATCTTTAAGTTAAAATGTGTAACGCTTGAATGATCGGGATTTTTCAATCACTATTGGCTGTTGATTATGTCCCCTATAGAAGTCGTTTTGTTGTAAACGTTTACATTCAAACCAAAGTAAAATAATTGCAATTAAGATATATATCTTATTTTTTTGTTCAGAATATATATTAATATCATTAAATATATATTGCTTGATTACCTTATCGTCGAAGGACTCTGCACGAGCTGCATTTATTGCTCGCCACATAGTTGCTCCTTTCTTTTTATCTAAGGATTAAAAAAAACTAGCCAATGTTTTTAATTCGTAGTTTTATATAAATTCACCTACATATTTAAAAAGAGAAAATGTTTTTAGATTAAAAACTAATTTTGCCTATCCCAAAACATGCACGATTGAAGCGACTTCATGAGTATTTTTTTTTTATAATTTTGAGTGATTTATTTTCACAATTAAAAAAAAAATAATGGTGGGGTATCAAAAGCAAACCGCTATCTATGCTGTTTTTAAGCTCCTGTTCCTTTTCGTCTAAAATTTGTTTGGTCCGCTGGAAATCATTTAATTTCTTCTTAAACCTTTGAATTTCCGTTTCAAGCTCTCTGATACCGTCTTCTTCTTTCTTTATTTCTGAGTCTGGGTTTTAAAAAGAACAATAAAGAAAAAAAAGGTTATGCTTAGAACATACATTGTCAATTATGGTTAACCTTTACAATTAAAAACATTTAAAACATATAATTCACCATATGTATTAAACTAAGATTTCTCATAGATTTTTTTTTACTAAATAAGTTTCATGTATTTTACAGTTACCAAACAGAGAAAAACAAATGATTAAGTTTTAAGGTATTCTTTATTACAATAATCCATCATCACTATCCACAGTGGCTTACTTTTCAGGGACTTGTCTTTGATCGCTAAATCAGTGAAAGAAAAAAAAATCTAAACATATTTCCAGACGAAAAAAGGACGTTCTAAAGCAGTAATACAACAGTTTATTAGAGGACAGATACTTTATTATTCACGGCAAACACATGTAGTGTAAACATGTAGAGATTTTACTTTATACAGATCGATACACATTTTGTCAATGAAATAACTACTGAAATTAGAGTAGTCCAAGTGCATTTTGATCTATGTAAGTTATAAGAACCCTATCAGAAAGAGCTGATACGTCATTCTTTCATCAGGCACACATAGTACGCAGCACAGTTAAGGTTACAAAAAGGAGGCGGAGCCTAATTTGTACGGGAAAACTTGACTATGACATCATACACAATATACGTCATACAACATTTCTTTAAAATACCACAAAATGAGTTTACATGTATCTGCTAATTTAACCAGTAAGAAATCATCAAACTACATAAAAACTTACTACAGCGTGTTGTTTTGTCGTTATTTAAATCCCACATAACAAGTTATAAACAAGTCACTGATCGCAATACACTTGTCAATATGACGTCATTTCTTACAATGTGACGTAGTTTGTATGCAGTGAGAGACAGATCAAGTAATATTTTCTCAACAAAATATGTATTCTCTAATTAAATAAAATATCATTTATAGATATTTAATGGGCCAATAACTTGAATTTAATGTCTTCTTCGCTATTTTATTAATATATTTTCTGTACATTACGTATTTAATTAACACTGCCGTATATTTGTATGCAAGTACATCGGAGGGTAATGTGGGGGGTCTTAATAAATCGATCTAGTGCAAGGGCATACACTCTATGGATCAAAGTAAGCTTTTACATGTCAACTATAGAACTATTAAGGTATCTGAAAAGTGCTGCGATCCTGATGAAATCTTGAAAACAATTTAATTATATCAATATTTCATGCCGCTGACCAGCAAAAAATATAGCATTCGGTCATACAAGTATAATTTTAACAATGAAATTGCAGAATTTAGACAGGATCGCAGCACTTTTTAGAAACTACAATACGTGTTGAAAATATTTATATACTTAACTTGGAAATTTAACTTGGCTATGCCCTTGCACTAGTGACATTTATATGTAACATCAATACTTCAAGTCAATGTGCTAAAATCGCGTGACTGCCGCATCACGTGACTAGTCTAAATATAAAATATAGTCGTCCTCGATATGTAGTTATTAATCATAATTACAATTATCCGATATAAATAATGTACTTAAAATAATCGCCATCCCGATTACGAATACATTTTTAAATACAAAATTTAGTCGATATTTCCATTGCGCACCTTAACTGTACTGCGTATGCAAAATCTGTATACTAACAACATATTCACTACTTTATTTTAAAGGGACATAAACAAAGTTTCAGCTGATTTACTTTTTAATATATTTATCCATTTTATTTTGCTTTTAAACACTTTTTAAAGAGACTACAAAATGTGTTGTTTTCAGTTATTGAGATAGACAGATTAAGAGCTCAAAACCTGCGTTATGTATGACAGGTCCGTGTCATGATTTTGTTTATATAGGTTTATGTACTAAATATGTTCGTTCAAATCAGATTTTTCAGTTAAGAACTAAATTCTAAATACCATTACACAGTTTGTAGTGATTTATTAAATCTTGTTTTGTTATAAATATATTTTCTTATGTAAATAAAAACAGAAACCTTGTTTACATTACGAAGAATTTTAAGTTCTGTATCTTCTGTGTAAATCAACTGTTACAAATGATCAAATTTTTGGTCAACATTTAAATTGCCTCAATTAGGAATTTTAAACATTTAAGTTTGTTTTTAAAAAAAAAGTTGTAATGGTGACCATGTCCCTTTAAATTATAATAATGAGCGGATTTGGATGTTGATTTGAAAGATCGGTATAACATAAAAAAGGGTAAAACTCATGCAGTAAAACTAAACAAAAGGATAATATTAAAGATTTGGATTGAAAGTTGATGTTATCATTATTTTTTTTGTATAAGTAAGCCTTTCTTAAAAATAATGTCGCCTGTGTAATGCAATGGTTGGAATTCAGCTCAAAATTGCGGAGTAAGAAACTTAGTTCTAACGTCGCAGGTTCCAATCCTGAATGGAGACCAGTGGAGACCAGTCCTCCAGATGGGATCGTATAAACCGAGGTTCTGTGTTACAATAAATGTTGGCACAAAAAATATCCCGTAGTTCTCAACAGCCTGAGTGCTGAGTGTACAAAAAAAGTCGAAGCCCTCCACCGGCAATAGATGTGAATTTCGATAGATTGAGAGTAAACAAAATCAGAAAATTTCAGTTCCGATCATCAATGCTCTACTTCTTTAAATACCGGAAGAAAATGTTACTAAGGTCATTGCACCCTTGTTAAGGCAGGAAAGCCGGGAAGATTACATTCTATGTCTTCCTATGATTGGTCAGAACAATGTGCGCTAACTCGTTGGTATTTGAGCCGTTACCGTTAACTACGGAAATAAATATCGACGTAACAATGACACCTTCCATCGACGGAGCAGAAAAAATACCACGTCAAATGAACGTCTTCACCGGTTAAGTTAAAATACTTATTTGTTCTTTTTTATGATTACATGAATCCCAAATAGCAATATTCTCGGTTTTGGTATTCCGCGACTTGATCGAGGCCATCACAAGCGTTCACAGTAGTTTAGGGGTAGATCGTTCGGTTCTTGATGGGGAAACCCGAGTTCGATTTTTGGTCACGGAACTACGTCAAATTTAAGACTTAAGTATAGGTAGTAACTGTTCCTTTGCCAAGCACTTGGAATTTGAAGTGGAAGTCACAGATCTTTCGAAAATTACCGTAAAAAGTAAATCCCATACAATGGCACGACAAAGTACCCTCAATGCCCAGTGTCGCTGAGTGCCGGTTATAGGTCTAGATTTGATGCCCTTCACCTGCATACGTTGACTCCTCTGCAAGGGCAAAAACTCTTGGCATGTTAACTACCTGGGATTCAGTTCAACGGAACGTTTAAAAAAATTCTTTTGTGTTAACACTTACTGCAACACTGTGCCCTGGCTAATACTGATTTTGTCGACAGTGACGGCATTCATAATTTGCATTAGGGTTTAAAATCTCTAAGTCTTCAATCAAATTTCATCTCCGCAACTCCAGAGCGAATGTTGTTATTATTGCGTTGCATGAACAGCAAATTAGAGGAAAAGGTAAGGTAAACTTTCTAGGATTCATAAATGGTTGTGTAATTCTTACCTTTATTGAACAAACCTGTTAAATTGATATTTCATAGCACATTTATACAGTTGAATATTGCTGAAATACATTACACTTGATTCAGCTATGATACGTTTTATATTATTCCGCTAGTACATACGATATGTAATTTAATTCGAAGAAAAATTATGAACATATAGAAAACTAGTTTTTGTTTTCTAGAATTTTTCATCTTTTGACGCTGTATTGACTCTTCGGTGCGCTGACCTAAAGTAAACGGTCATTTACAATGGAAGGAAAAACCAGTATGACAGAAAAACTAATATGACAATCAAAGAAACTTCTTAAAAATGAATAACTGTTTACAAGAAGTGTATATATATCCATCTATCTTTATGCTAGTATATCTTTTTATTTTTATACGTTTATAACATAACTACTAGTACCTAAAGTGAAGGAAATTTAACAATAAAGAAAGCAAAACAATCACATTTATACGTGTAATTATACCACTTTTGCCTAAGAACGGGGATGAATTCTCGAACTACAGAATTTGTTTCCTAGCAGATCAGAAACAGCGCACTAGATTGTTCGACTATCTAGACAAGTCCAAATGAAATTTGATTTTTATTATGAAATTCTCTCAGCGCTTCCATACACAACAAGATCATTGAGAAGTGATTTAATGTTATTTGGACATGCGTTTCAGTAGAAATCGTTACAAATATACTTAACAATACAATACCATTACATTCACTTTTACACTACCTAAACATTAATGCATCGTAATACTTTGGCGCAGGTATATGCCAATTGGATGCCAAGAGTATAGAATTAACCCCCTTCCCCACAGTCACGCATTTTAACGCATATACCGTTGCCCCACAATCACGCATTTTAACGCATATACCTTTACCCCATAATCACGCACTTTAACGCACATTGCGTTTTTGACGTTTTCTGCTCTGATACAACGTAAAGTTTTGATGGTATGACAATAAATGATACAATAATATTTTTTTATTCCATTCTTATATATTTCGCAAATAAGAATATTTTCCTCGTTTTAATATGTTCAAGTCGTTCGATTTATTAGACGAAACTTTGGGTGCGATACAAATTAAGAAGCCAAATAAGCCCGCAACTTGAACCACTGGGTTGGTGATGTGATTGTCCCCCAATATTGTGTGAGATTGGTCCTATGATTCAGAATTTATAAAATTCTACAAAATCATTTTTTTAAATGTAAATATTTGATAAAAGCATGCGCAAAAATCGACAAAAGGAATGTATAAAATTACAAAAAAATTAAATTAATTCATACTCAAACAACTGAAGAGAAAAAAAGGTTTTGTCGATAGAATAAAGTTTTGTTTAAATTTACATTTAATCTTATTTCTTGGTCGATTTAAATTCCAATTCGTAAAAATACCATTTTATTGTTTCCGCCTTACACAGCAATAAAAAGAAATACATAATTGGAAAGGAGAAAAAATACGACAATCTCATGTTGAAAAAGATGTAAATTAATTCAAATTTGAATGATTTCATTATCAAGTCAACGTTTCCAATATTCGTAAAAAAGTGTTGCACTAACTCGTATGTATTGGTTTTTAAAAATATACGTTCATGTATATGTACATAAAACAAGGTATTCGGGAAATTTTTATGCAAGTATACTACATACTTTGCATAAAAGTATGCATGATTGATATTTTTAAAATCAGGGCTGAACAAACAACAAGTCTGTGGGCCAATACTCGCTAGTAATACCAGTAATACCCCGCTCTGATGTGAAAATACAGATATGTTAATTAAAATTTACACAAGTTCAGTTACGTGCAGATGCACGGACAAATACGAAGTTGATATCAGATTCATGCAAAAATAAATCCCATCATATGGGATGTCATAAAGTCTGTGCTAAAAAATTTCAAACGTCTGTAATATATGTAGTTATGTACATGTGTAGTTGCTGGGGAAAAAACTGCAACGGAAATGTGTTATTTTTTGTACGACAGACGCACAGATAAACAGGCAATTGATATCGGATTAAAACAAAATAAATACCACGATATAGCATGTCTCAGTGAAGAATGTGCTAAAATATCAAGCATCTTTGTTGAGTAGTTGCTGCGAAAACTGCGATCAAAACTTTGTTACGGACAGACACACAAACAGCTAGATAGATGGACAAACACACTAGGTAAAACAGTATACCCCTTTCCCCTCCCTCTCCTTGGCTTTGGAACGGGAATATAATTCAAAGATGTGTCTACTGATTAGTCCCTTAGGAATATTCCTTGATCCACCTTGAGTAGGTTTAAATTGTCAGTGTATTTAAAAATATTCACTAATCCCTGTTGCATGTAGTTTAAAAATATGTGTACGTGTACTCTGTAGGTTCAAGTTTGTCAATACTGCATACTCTAGAAATGATAGGTTTAAGAAACACTTAATAGGGGAGTTTATGAATAATCGATAGGTTGAAAAAATCAAGCATATATTTGAATTATATTATGTCAGTGACTGCACCTTGTCCGAGACACATGATACTGATCTCAAATTTAGCATGGTTTTCTTTAAAAACGAAACAAAGCTTTTATCTTTATTATTTTGATGTCAATGATTTATTGTTCAATTTTGATTTTTAGTTAGTAAAGTCTTCATTCCCAGTTTTATTATCTGAAATTTAATCTTTCATAAACGTCGGAAAATAAAAGTTAACAAAAAATTGCCAATAAACTATGAAATATCGGAAAGAAAAAGTAGTTAGAATACTGAAACAAGAGGCCCATGGGCCTTATAGGTCACCTGAGCATTATGCAACAACTTTCCAGTGATTGAATTTGATTCATGTTTTAATCCAGATGCTATGGCATTCACAATTTTGAAATAGGCACCATTGATCATCATAACAATACACTTAGCAGTTGCTTAGTTTGTTTACTTAATACCCATAGGCAGGGTAGGGGAACAAAAAATGCATTTCAAGTAATCAGTAATATTCAGCATGATCAGTAATGCCCCAATCACACATGAACCCCTGACCCTTAGGCCTAGA
>PRKT01001049.1:64540-94850 GCA_003671525.1 Saccostrea glomerata | reverse complement strand
AGCCCCACCCTAACACCAGAACCCCTGACCCTGGGGCCATAAAATTCACAATTTTGGTAGAGGCACTCTTGCTCATCATAACTATGCACTTATTTAGTTTATTTAATACCCAGGAGCAGAGAAGAAGATTTTCAAAGAAATCATGAAATTTCACTATATACTTATTTAGCCCCACCCTAACACCAGAACCCCTGACCCCGGGGCCATGAATTTCACAATTTTGGTAGAGGACTCAATGCTGATTACAATCATGCAAACAGTTTGACTGCTTGATGTCCAGGAGTAAAGAAGAAGATTTTTAAAGATTGCACTAATTTTAGTGGTTTTTGCCCCACCCCCCAGGCCCCAGGGGGGCAGGGATCATGAAATTCACAATTTTTGTTTTACTTCACCCATAGATGCTATATGCCAAATTTGGTTGAAATTGGTTCAGTGGTTTCAGAGAAGAAGATGAAAATGTTCAAATGTTAACGCACGACGCACGACGAACGACGAACGACGACGGACGAAAAGTGATAGCAATAGGTCACCTGAGTTTACTCAGGTGACCTAATAAAATGCCGTCAAATTATTGAGATAATCTGTTTATCAACATTTATTTCGGTCAGAAGTGCATATCTTTTACTAACACAATCAATTTTTTTTTTGCCGTTAACTTGTATATTCTAATATGATGATCATAGGGATAACCGAGCAATCACAAAAGTAGAGATGTTGAAAAATCTGTATATCTACTACGCACCAACACCTTATAGATCCTGAGTGATTGATTAATTTTTATTGTATACCATGTTTCTTAATCTGACTTTATTTCTGCAAGTTTTTTAGATAAACTATTCTTTTTCTACAAATGGACAGGTTTCGTCTACATCGACGCTGCATGTTCATAAAATTCATTGTGTTCAATCTGATAATGAAAGCAAAATGTATTCCTTTGACAACCCTTGGAGAAATTTTAGAAATATCTACTATATTTATTTCTCAATATCTGCAGCTACAATTAAGGCATTTCCAAAGAAACCTTGTAAGGAGTACTCCTTGATTTCCTCCACAAATACTCGGAATACTTCGGACACCATCGGGAAAAATGTCGAGTACTGACAGCTACGTCCGAAAAGTTCTTGGCCTCTCTTGTAAACTATTACAATGTTTTTAAAAATGTGTTAAAATTCCATTCTTAAGAAGAGAAATATTGCATTTCGATGGGTTTTTTCCCTTTTTTTATCTATTTTTTTTTTTTTTGAAAATTAACCTTTAGACATTAAAAAAAAGTTTTTACTTTATTTCATGACTTTTTAAACGTGCTGATATTTTTAGTAGTCTACATGTGGGTGTAAAGATTATCCCAATCTTACCTAGCCGAGGGTTTCCGATCCGCTTTACATCTCAACCATAGTAGATTACGGATCAGGGAACCTTAGCTAGCAAGGATTAGATATATATAATGCTAATTTTAGACTGATAATTTTAATGCCGAGTCCGACGACAGTATCTCGTCTGTATATCGGCCGAATTATCAACAAGATGTGATCAGTTAAATTTTAACTTAAAAAAATGAAATGTTTCCCTTTGACAATCAACACGCTATTGTATTGTTCAATTTAAAATTAAGCGATATATTCCAACAATATTTTTTTTTTGGTAAAAACTCTTAATAAATAAAATTAAATATGCCGAAAGCATGCTGAAAACTTCTTTTTTTGTCCTAAAAAAATCGGTAAAATAACTTTTATAAAAATCTTCACAAGTAAGAATCATTCTCTTCCAGACCTCATTTCTTTCTTTATTTAAAATTGAAGATTCTGCAAGTTTCGATAAAGTCGATATGCATGGACCGAAGAAATAAAAGGGGGAAGGCAAGTTTCGTTCTTAAGCACGAGCATAACATGACACCCTGTCTGAAAAATCAAACACCGGTAATTATTTTCATTTACGTTTTAGATTTAAATATGAAATTTAAAATAAATAAGTTGTACGCTAAGATAATAAATTAAGTTTGTAACATTCAACATGAAAGAATTATTTAAACAAAATAAGCAGGATTAAATCTCCATCAATACTTGAATTCAAAATTAAAGATGGTTGCATGTATATGGCGATATATACGACAACCATTGCTACATTCACCGTGTAAATATTCATCTTCAAAACCACGTCTTTTCAGCACGTAATTCGCAAGTGCGCTGTGGGGAAAAGGATAACGTCATCAAAAAGTAACAAATGTAATGTTACTATTACGTCACAGACGGCATGATAGGCAAAGAGTTAAACACATGCACATTGTAATAAAAAAGATTGTTTCTTTAATGCATAATTTAAATTTATTTAGTTTGACCCTCTGTGATTTTTCAGCATCTTCTTAAACTCTTTGAAACTGGAAATATTAGAATAAAGTTTCCATTTGCAAATGAAAAAAAAATATTCAAAGCAATATCCTATATTTGCTGCTTATGGACAAATACATACCCAAGTGAAAAACATTTCCAACAAATCACTTATAAATTGCCTACAAATTGCTTTAAAATCACTTTAAAATGATTTGTTTCAGTGATTTGTAAGCAATTCATTTAACAAATCATGTTTAAATCACTTTCTACCTAAATGATGACTATGATTTGCTTACAATTTGTTATGAAAGGGTGATTTACTTGTGATTTCTTTCCTATTTCAGACAATTTCTGAGTGATTTGTTAAACTTGGGAAATTGTTACAGTGATTTCTTCATGGTTTGTTGAACTTTGCCATTCTTCAAGGTGATTTGAAAATGATTTCTGGAACTTAGTCTTTCTTCAAAGTGATTTGAAAATGAGTTGTTAACTTAGACGTTCTTCTGGATGATTTGTAAATGATTTGTTGATCTCATGGTCCTTCTTCAGAGTGATTTGAGAGTGATTTACTTTACAACTTCCGCTTGGCTCTCTGATTGGTCAGTATTAGAAACTCTACCGCCAATTTTTTATTTATCAGATTTGAATTGAAATGAAAGGAGCTAGATTGTGCTGTTCTAGATTCATACCTCTTTTCTTTTGTTGAAACTGATGTTTTCTCCATAACCATGCAAAATATAGTTTTAAGGTATGTATAACTGTATTATGCTATCATTTCCTCCTTAGATTCAGTTAATATTCCATATGTTTACATGCAATTTACTGTTCTGCAGAAGACCAACAACAAAGTTGGTGGCAATTATTGTTAAAAAAAAAAATTATTGTTACAAAAATATTTATTTCTGATAAGAAAATTAACATTTACCAACTTCTAAAATTCATCAGTTATATGCTTATAGCATATTCTGAATTTGGATCCAAGTGTGTAGTTGAAGTCATGTGTGTATATCTAAAATACATGATGCCATCTTAATTAGGATACATCCTAGTAAAGGTTCATATTTTAAAATACTCTTGTCAAAAGTAGTTTAGTTAATATACATGTACAACAAATATGCATGCAAGCCATGCATGTGTTTTCCAAATAGTAAGTGATGGATGGTTACATGAGCGTCATGCACACACTTGTGTATGCACCTGGAGTGATTTGAAAGTGATTTGTTAAACTGGAATGATTTGATTGCAATTTATTTGAAATGATTTATTTGCAATTTATTTAGAGTGATTTGATTGCGATTTGTTCAACAGAAGTGATTTCTACACAATTTATTTATTATTAGTGATTTCGTTATGATTTCAGGGTGATTTGCTTACAATTTGTTAGGAGTGATTTGTTTGCTCATTTGCAGGGGAATTTGCATCACTTACAAATCATCTTCAAGTCACTGATTCATAAGTGATTTGTTAAAGTGATTTGTTTGAGGATTTTTTTCACTTGGGTAGTCAGCTTTGCTTGTTACCGGTCTGTCCAATGCAGTTTTCATGACGATATACAGCATATATCATCTTAAGGTTTCGTCAAAGGTCAACATGTTCAAAAATTTATTTTTACAATAGCCCCAAAACTATATGAGGTATAAAGTTAAAACTTTTACAGTCTATTAATTTTTCATTGATCAACAGATAAAAGTATCACTTGATAAAAATAAAATACTTGGAAAAAAATAATCGAGAAAAATTCTTCTTAAAAATGCATATAATTTCAAAAAATACACCTAATTAATTCCATGCTCTTAGTGAAAGCCACCTTTGCAGAAACAAAATATGTTTATCAATGAAGGGTAAGTTGGACTTGGATAGTCTCTGGAAAGTAGTTTTCCCTGTTTATTTTGTCCAAATATTAAGACTTGAAAGTGAAAGTACATTGCAAATGGCGAATTCTATAGGGGCCTGGTAACTATACATGTCATGCTGTCAATAAAATCCTTACAGAGACCATTCACGTCCGACTTGCCCTTCAATGATGAACATATATTATTTCTGCAATGATGGTTTTCACAAAAAAGACAGAATAAAGCAGGTGTATTTTTTTAAATATGCAAATTTTCTGATACAATTTTTCTCCAGTTTTTTTTTTTAAATAATTGTTATCAAGTGATACTTTCCATCTATTAATCAATGATATATTCATATACTGTAAACGTTTTGACTTTATACCAGACATAGTTTAGGAGCTATTGTACAAATAATTTTTTAGACATGTTGACCTTTGACGAAACCTTAAAGCTTTGTATGACATATTCGCATCAACGGTAAATGTTTTACCACATTTAGACTTCTGTCCTATTTTTAAATAAGGACACACATAGGGGTCATATTCAGATACTGTGCGTTTGTCTTCATTTGACGAACATCTGACCCTTGTAAAATACTTCTTTAGGTTTAAGGAATGGTGCTGGTAATAGATTATGCTCTTCATGTCAATTAATTCCAATAGAATTTGGGAGTGTAAACCCTGTTTTAAGGAGTTATACAAATTTAGGTTCCGATGATTATGTGTAACGACAAGCGGGAATTCTTGTTTTCCTGTGTCCCTTGTTTAGTAGAATAGAAATTTGCAGTCGGTATTAATTTAGTCTTTCAATAGCGCCGTCTATTTTACGACCCTCCTAAATTATAAGGATATCTTTAAAAGGTGGTTCTGATCCGCTCTTTCCCACAGCAAATTTAATAAACCATTTTTTATTGGTAACGATTGGTAAAGTCTATGTCCAATCCACTATCAATGATAATCTTTATTACCGTGGTAAGGCGTAGGCCCAAAAATTCCATCAGCATCGAAAACAAGTGGTTTGACTTGCTTATATATATAGTCGACTACTCGAATGTGTGCAGCTAGGAAACAAAATTTGAAGGTCGGAAGCTCAACTCCATGATGAGGCGGAAGTGGGTGGGTAGGTATGAAGGTACTTTGGAAGATAGGTAGGTATGTAAGAATGTATGAATTAATTTATATTGATAGGTAATATAAGAATTTTTTAAAATATTATCTATTACAAATATCGTAAAAATGAAAATAAGAAAAACATCCTCACTTTTTTTAAGCTTATCCCTCTTTTGCTCCATTGTTTTCAGAATGGATTCTTTCTGTTTTAAATTTGATTTACATTTCTCTAAAATGTTGTTATATTCCATATCTGTAAAATCCTGTCCATTTGCATCATATGTAGAAAAATCGCTCACAAAACTTTTATATGCTTTTTTTTTGAAGATATTATTTCTCTTAGTTCGATGATGTCAGCGCTGTACTCCTCCATTTCAATCAAAAAAGATTGTTAACAACGGTTGATCCTATACAAATATTGAAAAAGAGACATTACATGTAGCATTGTAATATTTTCATAGACATGAATTTACTGTGCAGTACTGCAACACTTTAGTTATTTGTTTCATTTACAGTTGAACGTCGTGCCTTGAGTAAATTATGATAATATCTAATCTATGTTACTACAAAACATTATACATTTAAACACAATTTGTCTCTGGATATCAAAGAAAAGACATTGATCTCTTGTGAAATACCTAAAAAAACAATATGATTATTTTAAGTGCGTTATGCTACTTTCACAATTTAAACGATTGTTTTTATCTATGTTTAATTTAGATTTTTTGAGAAAAATGTATCATGGGATAAAATAGCAACAGGGGCTGTTAACTTTTCTGAGACAACTGATCCCCCTTTAGGTTTTCCAGGGATGCTTAAGTTTGTTTTATGACCTCTTTAATGATTTTTTTCTCTTAGACATTACTTATAAATTGATCACAGAACAATATCTTTACTATCTGAATTATTATATAGGAAAATTTAACCCTTTTGCTGGAACCTTACAAATGAGGGTAGATTATTCATGGACTGTAATTTTGTAAATACAAGTTTTTCCCCTTTATTTTTCTCGTAGGTACAAATATGTTAGTTATGATATAATTCAGCATATCTTTTAATCTGCTAAGAGATTCAAGGTAAATGTTAAACAAGCTTAGAAGTAAAATTCTACCGACAACTTGACGTATTATGGGTAATGACTCTCCACATGTCCTTGTGCTTAATATAGTGCAAAGCGACATTTAATACAATAAATACTAATAAAACAAACGGGGCAGGACACTAAAAGAAAGAGTGAGAGAGGCTCAAAGGAGTTCTGGTTTAAAATGTCATGGCAGAAGTTTTACACACAGACGGAATGTATAGATTTACGACCTTGACCTGTGACCTTATAACCTCACAATTAATAGGGTAATCTTAATGTCATAGGGAGTTCTTATGTAAAAATTCATTGAAAAGCTAAAAGGATTTTTGAGATATCGTGGAAAAACGAAAGTGTTAAAACAGATAATTTATAAGTCTATGACCTTGAGTTTTGACTTTTTGAGAGGGTTCTTCTTAGGGCTATAGAGAGTTACCGTACAAAGTGACATTGTGAATACTTAAAGGGTTATGAAAGTCCGAGATATCATGCAGAAACAAAAGCGTTACAGACAGACAGAAAGTTACAACTTTTCTTATTAACACTAAGCTTAAAAAAATAGATAAATAAAATACACAAATTTATAGATTTCTTTTTGTATAGCAATACATCAAGAACATATTTATGTTAAAAAAACTGAAAAATAAATTACAAGTTTCAATATATCTTAAAAATCATAACAATTATACCTTTGAATTAAACATTTTATTTATTTTTTGTATCGTAAAAGTACGGCATTTTCTTCAAATATTTACTAATTTCCCCTGCAGTATTTCTTTAAAAGCTTCAAACATAAGAGAGGCATTTTGTTTTTATGATGCATGCATAAGTTTTTTGTTGTTTTAAATATGTGAAAATCTTTTTGTTCAAATATTTTAGACTGTTATTGATTATAAGATGAACATTCCTACATAAAAAGACTTAGGGCACATATAAACTGCAAACTCTAACGGAGTTAAATAAAGCCTTTTTCGTTACGTCAAACACCATTTGTCAGACGTTGATCAACATAGAAAAGTTCACTAATTTTTGCCTTCTCCGGGATGATATTGCAATGATGGAAAGGTATAACACATCAAAATAAAATATTTTGTTATTAACTTTTGTGATTAATTCATTTTGCATTAATTCATGGTCAAAATGAACTTCCAAAATTTACCATAAAAATTAAATAATGATACTCAAATTTTACAGCACCTTAAGTTCTTCATTGCATTATGCATTATACTTTATCTCTCTAAATTACACTAATACTTCTTACTGTACATATCAAACATTACTTTTAAACTTTAAAATAAGAGAATTTGGTTACAAGAATTGAATTAAATAAATATAAATTTCAAAATAAGGTCTTTAATGTACACGTAAAAAACATGTTACTTACGTAACTGAGTTGTACAAATATCTTTAAGGAGATGGTAGTGTCTGTCAGTCTGATTCCCTTACAGTTTTAGCATATCTTAATCAGAAAAGTAATGCTTCATTCATATTACTCAACACGAGGAACTTAAGAAATCATAAAAAATGACACCTTATGTTCATTTGTTTCTTTTCTTGGATAAAAAGGTAAGAAACAAGAATAAAGATTTGAGATATATATATATATATATATATATTTCATATTTTTAAGTTACTTGTTGCAACATATACTACTGAGCTCATACTATTTTATCGTAAATACTTAAGATAATTCATTGACATACTTATAAACTATGAATTTCAACGTTACAGTTTAAATCATAAGAGGCATAAGTTTGATAAGTGACAAGTAAATACAGGGTAGCTGGGTTACTCCTTGTAATCTAAATCTGGACCTTCCAGTGTATTCATAATTCAACTTTTTATTGTTATTCTAGAATTTATTAGTCAATTTAGCATCAATAAAATAAACTATGAATTTCATTTTGATTAAAATAGGTAGCAATACCACATCTACTTAATATATAGAATGCACATGTTGCTACATACTTCTACAGATGGACGGCCCACAGTAAATTGACGTAAACATAAATGCATCACTTAAGGGGAGACAGGGCACAAATGACTCAAAAGACATATTACACCATAGTCGCTGCAGATGTGAATGTTTAACCTCATTAAAAACAACAGATCTACAGTAAATTTATTTCAAAAATGTTTTGTTTTAACATTTTTTTTATAAAATAAAGAGTTTTTTAAAGATCTTCCTAACATTGAGATATTGTGAAATTGCCAAATCCACATTTCCGTTTCTTTTTACCCTGCAGTCTTACGTCAGTGACGCATTGTTTGTATTCTCAGTGCAGCGAGATCAGGCACATATTATATATAATAAGCTACGCTCGTCATGATCATTTTTATTTCATAATGAACAGGTAACGGTCAACGCATCGTGGTAAATTTCTGAAGCAAATAGTTTTTTACTAATATCAATTTAGTGTTGGATAGCAGATGTGTCCTGTATTTAGATAATTTTGCGTGTCTATGTTTTCGTTTGACGTAACATTTGATTCCTTGCACTCGAATAATATAGATGTGAAGCGTTTGTTCCATGCTTACATCTAATGCAACGATGTCTTGTGCGATATTGAGGTAGGCTTCACCCACCCTGCGATATTTATACAGCTAATTATAACGATGAAAGACTAACATAAAGTAGTAAATTTAGCAATATCTATTGGCAGATTTTGTCAAATTAAGGTTTTTGTCCTTGCAGCTGCCATGAAAAAAAAACAAAATTTACCCCAACCAAATACAATGTAAAATTAAAACAAATGCTTTATAGTACCACAAAAACCACGAATACTCTGAATTATTTGTGTAAATAGTGTTATCCAATATATTTTTCATTTGTGCGCATTGTGAATTCCGTAATGGACCCGTAAACATGAAGTATCGAAACTTCATACACACACTATTTAGGGCGACTTTTGTTAGGCAATATCTTTATTTAAGTCAAGAAATCTCATGACAGGACAGTTAAAAATGTTAGGTACATAATAAATTAATAATATCAAAGATACGAAAAAATACATTGATTGGATTTTTTTTTCATCTCAAGGCCCTGATCCTCTGTAATAGGTTTAACACAAAGAATTTTGATAATTCTCCACATTTTCAGACAAAACAACACAGTTTTGTATACATTTGTATGGAAAATCTGAAAAAAGGATATTTCTAGTTTCTCAAAGGAGGTTAAAAATTGATTTAGCCAATCTTTTATACAGCTGACTTTCAAATACATCTATACAAATATTAACAATGTTTAAATGGAATTCAAATTAAAAATGAAATTGTTTTCGTCTCCTTAAAACCATAAAGAAGACTCTCTGTAGAGTTGAAATATGTCCCGAATACTTTACTACTCAGTTAGTAAAGTTTTCAATTGATAATCTTGTATTTAGATAAAGATTGATAAGGAATCTCTAACTATCGTTTGCTATTGTCTAAAATAAACCACACAACAAACATAATTCAAAAAATCATGATTACCCATACGATTTTAATAATATTTGTATAAAAAAATTTAATGCGCAAAATATTTTATCAATTAATTTTAAAATGAAATATATTAAAATACATAAACTATTACCTTTTATCATTTGACGGGGATGATCCACCAGTTTATAAAAATAAGGACATATAATGTGTATACAAACTGATAACCTTTGACGTCAATAACAAAGTCCAACAAAATCACATTTTAAATGCTCCAATGTTAGATTACACACCAATTGGTAAGTAATTTATACATCTTTTATAAATGTATGAAATTTTACAATCTAGAAAATATACGAATATTGTGTATAGTAAAGTATACAACCATATATCTGTTATGGAACATCTATTAGCATAGAACATGACACCCAGAGGGAGGCTAACTTTAACTTTTATCTCAACAACTACTGCTAACACGATTTGGGCATATTAGTATCCCAGTCCTTGTGTCATATATATTTTTCTGCAGACTCCTTTTACATTTCAATCATTAACTGTTATATCTTTTAAACTATAATTGGTAGCATCCTGTATTGCACAATTGAAATGGAAAATTGGTTGTTTTTATTTGTTTTACATCACATTACAAATGTTCCATTATATTGGAATGGACGTTCATTTTTTACTATGAATATGCAGCCAAATTTGGATCAAAAACGTGTATTATTTCAAAACAAATGACATAGTGTTTACTAGGATTATCCTTTAGATGAACAATAAATCTAATCAACGATACCTCATTGATATGTAATCCGATTTCAGAACTTTTCGTCCGAAAAATTACTAAAATGTGGAGTGATTTAATTTTTTGAATGAAATTGTTCTTGGATTTCAAAAGTTTTATTGGTATATGACAAACATTTGTAGATAGCACGTATAAGATACAAGGGCTGATAAAAAATTTATTGACGAAGTCAATCTTCGTCAAATGTTCTTTCATGAAATTTAAAATACGCACAATTTCATGTGTATCAATATATGTTTGTTCTTTGAAGTTTTACTATATTCGATTTAATAGAAATCAATTTATTTCATTGTAAAATTTACATGCCTTGTAACCATGGAGTACACTTAACGGCAATGTAACGTCAAAGCAAAGCGTCAAAAATGTCTCACAAATACCATTCCTTTACATCTCACACAGTAAAGTCAAATATTCATTCACTATAAACCTTTCACAAAAATCTCTTTTCTATCACTCGACATTATTAATTTCCCTAACAATTGATATCGTTGTATAAGTTCCTTTGTCAATGTTTTAAATTTATATACCTTATTTGTGCTGTCACAAGATCAGCACAACCAGTACAAACAGTATTGTTTGTTAATTATTAGATATTAATATCTAAATATTTACTTGCGCTGTGATCCGATTTATACAGTTTTAAAATCTATTGAAGTTAAAATAAATCATGATATCTCAGATAGTCATTTAAACAAATTATTTGAGTTTATTTATTAAATATTCTTATCAAGTTTAGATAACATGTAAGGTTATATAAAAACAATCATCATTAATTATATACTTGTTTAAGTTGTTTAATACCCAGGAGAGAGAAGATTTTCAAAAAAAAAATGTGCATTTTAACTATATACTTAATAAATTCAAGCCCTAACACCAGAACCCCTAACACTTTTCCCCTGGAATTCACAATTTTGGAAGAAACAGCTTTATTCAGTGTAACAATGTATTTGATTTATTTATTAAGTACCCAGGAGCAGAGAAGAGGATTTTCAAAGAAATAATGTATGATCACTATATAATTAATATAGCACCGCCCTAGCTCTTGAACCCCTGACCCTGGGTTCATTGATTTTACAAGTTTGGTGGGGGACTTAATGCTGGTTAGAATCATGATTGTTTTGTGTTCAGGAGTAAGTAGATTTTTAAAGATTGCATTAGTTTTAGTGGTTTTGGCAACACCACGCAGGCCCCCTCCCCCCAGGGGGGGGGGGGCATAAAATTAACATTTTCTTTTTCCATAATAGTTTACCCATAACTAAGCAATGGTTGTATACTTTATACCAAAGTTGGTTGAAATTGGATGAGCGGTGGCAAAGAAGAATCTGAACATGTTCAAATGTTTAAATCACGAGAAACGACGCATGACGACAGACGAAAACGGATAGCAAGAGGTCCTTAAGTTTATCAAAGTAACCTAAAATATGACAGAAGTCCACAAAACTTTCCGAACAACCCGTGTATAAATAAAAAAAAATGATTACATGAAAAGTTTAGATATGTTGCCAGGCTACAAGAATTCAGAATACTTAATATCACGTGACATGGTCAGAGATATTAAATGTATGTACGAGGTTTTTTCAGATAGAATTACAAATCATTCCTTACTTAGGTACAAGTTGAAGTTAACCACTGTTTTATTATTTTCATTAGTTCAAATTCAATGTTTCTTAAAGGTTTTTTTGCTGACTGTGATCGAACAAAATCTAAAACTCTTCATTTAATACTGTACATTGTAGGTTATTCCATTATTGTTGCTGGGGGTATTTCTGTCCTGGGTCCCATGTCATAAATGAACATCTTTATCCTTACATTATGCAATGTATACAACTTACTATTACACATGTTGTATCTGATGTTATATACTTTTGTATCCGATGTTATATACGATGATAAAACAACACAACATTAAGGGATTATCCCGTTTTTTGAAAAAAAAAATCGTGATGCATTGATTAACATTGAAACTCCAAGAGTTTTCAGATTGATTGGTGCTTGCGTTTGCTTACTGGAATGGAAACTTCAACTACTCCATAAAGTGCATCATTCTTTTTATATTCTTCTTTGTATGCATACGGAGCAAATGTATGGAGATCCAAAGTATGTCAGGTAAATCTGAATGTAATATTTCTCCTTTTAAAATTACATAGGCAGTGAAATGAAATAATATAAAAGATGGGTAAATCACTTTTATTCAATTCATTTACATAGAAATTTTCTGAATCATTTTTAAAACTTGTATTTAAATAAGCAATTATAATGTCTTTAAAAAATCATTTAAATATAATAATCATTTAGACATATTACTTCTTAAATAACCTTGCGCTGGTAATTGCAAATTTTTGCTTAAAGGATTTAAAACTTGGTGAAACAGCTATCACTATTGTACATTAGCTCTGTTTCTATACTGATCATACAGTAAAATTGATTTAAATACCATTCTCGTGCATAACCACGCGTTGAAAAATTCATGGAGAAACTCGCACTATTGTGACGTCACAATAAGACTACATTGACGTTAGTGAAAATGCAAAAAATCCAAGATAAATTTAAATATTGGGTATATATGAATTATTTTTTTTAAACATAAATACATATATAAGGTTTGTTTTTAAGTTTCTTTTAAAGTTTAGTGTGGTGTTAGTGTTAGGCCCGATGTAGGCATGTTTTCAATTCGGACTTCATCAAAAAAGTCTCCGTGATTTATACACAAATTTCTTAAATAAAACTTGAAAACAGTCCTTAAAATTTGACAGACAATTAAATATCACTCAGTTGTTTGATATCTACATAACATGTACATGTATAAAGTACCGACCGAACATGCCCTAACACCAGAGCGAACCCAAAGTGGACCAAGGGTTCGTTAGGGATCCGCTTCGTGTTCGCTTTCAGAAATTTTGGGACCGCTCTGGGTGCGCTCTGGATGGGGTACAGGAAACCTAGTGTTCCCTTTCTAAGACCACTTTACGCACTGATGCGTGAGGCGGACCCTGCTTTAATCTTGCACAGATTGTTTAGGCTTAAAAAAGGGGGTGGGGCTTAATTTAAACAGGAAAAGTTGACTTATATGACTTATGCATTACTTATTAAACCTGAAAATAAAATAATTTGCAAATTTAAACTGCATTAGCATAATAATCAACAACAATAATCAACAACAAATGTGTTTAGGTTTAAAATAGTCGATTAATACCAAAGTATATCCCTTTGTAATGCATTATTATTATCAACTATCAAGAGACTGTATTTTATTAATTATGTCGTATTGTTATTTACAGGTTATTATGTCGTATTGTTATTTACAGGTTATGTATATTTTACATCAAGATGTCTCATAAAATCGTACTTTTGCAAGGGCATACACTGCATAAATCTGAACTATTTTTGGAATATAGATAAAGGGGGAATATAGATAAAATCCCCCTTTTTTCAGGTGTATTTGCCATTGATTTCCCATAGTAGGCCTAAACAGTGCGGCGCGCCGCCAGTAAGCCCCCCCCCCCCCCCCCCCCCCCCCCCCGCTTGTATTTTGCAGCATAGATATGGAATTGCGTTATTCAAAAAGATGTCAAAATCGAAATGAAATAAAAAAAATCACAGCACTTTGCCGAGTCCTATAAATTGCGTGGCTGATGAGTGTTTCCTATATGCACTTGATTTGAAAAGATGAAAATGTGAAATCATGATAGAAAATTGTATGTATGATGACCTTTCTGCAAGTACCTTTGTCATTAACATGGTACTTTTTCTCAGATTTTTTTTTCTTCAGAAAAACAACAAAAATGAAAAATGTCTGTGGTTATTTTCCCGTTGAAACTTAGTTTTTTAATATAACTTGTAAAGTGCTTTGAAAAATTACATGGATGAGAATTTTTGTATGCGATACATGTGCGGTATCTTTTCTCAAAGAAAATTCCACTAAAAATGATGTCTTCCTGGACATTTTAAGAAAATTAGGGAAAATTTATTAGTTTATCTTGTCACATTCTCCATTCAGGGGGTCATATTAGAAAAGCAATTTCTAGCATGGGATTTTAATGATTCTGAAACATTGAATTTCAATTTCTTACATCAATTCCATTATATTTTAGAACATAGGGCCACATTTGAATTACAACTGCACCTTTTCTTTTCATAATTATAATTTTACAGGTACAACACCATCTAGTTGGGAGGAAACATGGTGTCGCTCTTTGATTGGATTTCTTATTTTTCTTCTCATCTACTTAATAATTCTATGCCTAATGCAGCATTGTTCTAATGGTACGTTGAATATTTGCATTTGTAACATATATTTCGCAACCTGGTTGATATAACTGCACAAATGTATACACTGGTTATTGCTATTATATAGTCTTATGATAGTCGGCAGGGGATGCTCATACCTCCATGGCATTTGATCATACCTCTGATGTTTCGTGGGTCCGCGTTTGCTCTGCTCTTATTTTGTATTGTTTTGTAGACTTTGAGACTGAATACTGTTCGTGATCTCCATATCAAGCAACACAGAATATATTTATTGGTTTCAGAATTGTTGATACTAGTAATTCAAGTTCCTAAAAAGAAATTATAATCTAAATTTTGTAAAATGAAAATCTGTTTTATACCTTTCTTCAATTTTAAGGTTATTTAAATTTCAACATTTATCAAGTGGAGTCTAAATTCAAGTTTTGATATAAAAATGGTCTTTGTCACATCGCGTCTCTTCCTTTTCAGATCGTTTTGCTAATTGATAAAAGTGTTGTGAAAATTATATTGTAAGGTTCTAAGAAAATAATTTTTTTAATCCGTTATAATCGATATGTTAAACCACCTGTATAACTGTGAAAACCAACAAAGGAAGCTTAACACATTCAAATAAAGAAATTGAGGTGGTGTAATTAAGATTCAGTGCTATTTAAATACGTTTTAAATATTTTATGAATGTTTGTTAGTAATTATCAATGTTGTCCACGGGCTTTATGGACAACCCTCATGCGTGTCTTATAAAACGTGAATCAAAAACAATTCAGAGGAATAAAAACTGTCATTTCTCCTCAACAAACAAAAACATTAGAGGTTGTGTTTGTAAAGCACTGATGCCCCCGTATAGCAGCGTATTGCTATTGTTGAATACAAACTAAACTCCAAGGTTAAGATCAAGAGGTCAAATTTGTGAGTATCGAAAGGAAGGTTTTCTCACAAAAATGCACCAATGAATATAAAAACCCTAGTATGAACAGTTCAAAACTTATGTTCAAGGTTAAAGCAACAGTTCATTTACATGTAAGTGGGTCAAACTCTATGGTTAAAGTCAAAAGGTTAAAACTGTTGGTATTCCCATAGAGACCTTTATGTAAGGAATATACTAATGAAATATTATAACCCTATTACGTACTAATGCTTCAAAAGATATGGTCAAGGTTAGTGTTTATTTTAATCTGAGGTTAACTCTAACGTCAATGTCAAATATATGCTTTTGATCCTAATGAAAGGTCATATAACATTGAATACACATGTGATATATGAAAGCCCTATCACAAATTAATTAAAACGTAAGCCTATAAATATCTAGAAATTACTGGTAAGGTGGGTCAAAGTTTTAGGTCAGGTCACGCAGGGATCATCCTATCACTCTTCCTCTGTTATTTCCATTCAAATATTTAGATTTTTAATAAAATTTCTTGTATAATTAGCTTTACAACACATTGCCAAGTAGCGAGGAACACTTAAGAATACAGTAGAATCATCCAAATTTGTGTATGCCAATTTTTGTGGAATGCTTTAATTTTTCCATTCGAAGGGATGGGCTAATTTTGTTCATTCTCTGATTCCTTCAAAGTGGATATGTCTTTCAAACTCAAGAATATTAGAATTTGGAGGATTTAAACTTTATGGTTGAAAAATAACCAGGAATTCCATGAATATTGAACCACCATGAAATTTAATTACTCCACAATATATTAGAAACTAAACAATTGTAACGAATAATCAACATAGCAAAACAAAATTGACTGTTTACTTCGTTATAATTCTTTTGGGCATTTATATTCCAAAGTGTTTCTTCGTTCATATTGTGAAATTTGTTACAAGGTTTAATTCATTTCAAGCTAGTAAGCAGAAAATTTTTAACATTCCTTCAAAGAGAGAGAGAGAGAGAGAGAGAGAGAGAGAGAAAGAGAGAGAGAGAGAGATAAAAGAAAGATCGAAGGATACATCCGAAGTATTTTAATGAATTTATATCAGTCATTTTATATGCCTTTTTTCCTCTCCTCACAGTATAACTTGTGCACATGTATATCAAATGCATTGAATATAGCGTTAATTTCATCTAGTTTACTTGATTTTAAAAGTATCAAAAATTAATTTCACGAAAATGCAACTGTATTTTTTGCATTATCATCACCAAACATATATATGCATACACTGTAAATAATATTTTATGAACACTATGAACTGGAAGATGACGATTAATATCTGACTAATTCAGGTTTGATTGAAAACAGAAAGTTAATTTAGTGATGAGGTTTACGTTTGCAACGCATACCTAAAACATTTAGAACTATAATTACGTACTGTGTGTATACATACATGAAATATCTTCATCGAAGATAAATTTGGTTTTTAGGAAGTAAAAACGAAAACTTTGAATCTCAAGAGAGGACAAAAACTTGTGGTAGTTGCTGTAGTCCATGCTGCTCAAGAACAGGTTGGTTTTACATGTACTGTATTTTTCGAACATTCTTAAAATTCTGAGAAACCACATTATCACCCCCTTCCAAAACCGAAACACATTTACAACATTATGAGAAATAAACTAGTATATACTTTTCAAATTTTAGATATCTCTATTATTTTTGAACTGTTGGTAAAATTGACTTCACTAACTAAGACATCATTACGTGACATCCTAATAAAGGGGAATGCAAACTTTTTTAACTTGTAAACTATCCATCTGCTGTCAAATTAGTAGAGATAAAAAGCAGATTTATTTAATTAGTTATACGAATAATGAGTTATTGTTTTATCACGAAGATGTTAAAAAAATGTACAAAAAATCAAAAATTAAGTAATCTGTGTTTTAGAACAAATACAAAGTGTGAGCATTAATGATCAAGACATTTCAGAAATTAGAATAGTTCCATCCTCTTCATGTTGTGTATGTTGGAAAGGTGAGTTTTCTTTGGGATTTCATTTTGGAAAAATGTATTGATAATTTTAGTTGGAATACTCAATTTCCAAATTAATTTCTCACACATCAAATTCGTTAATAATATGGAAAACAAGCATTTATTCACCTTTCATTTTTTTTAAATTTTAGGTAGAAAAAGGAAAAAAAATGAGGAGGATGAAAATTGCAGCAAGATTTCTTCAAAACCATCTACCTCAAAAAAAGGTTAGTTAAAGGGACGTATTAAGAAATCAAATGCTAAAAATAAAGACCAAAAATAAATCTTTAAAAAATATGAATGAGTTTAGAGATGATAAAACACAGACAACTGTAAATTCGAGAGGTGGGTATAGGTACAAAAGAGAAATAAGAAACACCTATCGACTGGTCACAATCGCCTTGAGGTTTGTCATTTAATCAGGTCGATGGAATATTACCTAGTCAATTGTTAAACAACTCAGCAAAAAATCGACCAAGTTAAAGGTTATATTTGCAAAAGAAAAATCCTCATAACGTCAGGGAAATTTGCAAAATTTAGATTTTAAAGGATATTCTTGAAATACCCGTAATATATATTTATCAGTTCATCACAAGTAAGCATGAATTGAATGGATTGTGTACAGAACAATCTTTGAGAGTAAGCTGTGAGACAAAAGCATAATTTATACACAATTGCCAATGCTAAAGTTTTGATAAAATAACTATTCTGTGGAACTTCTCATTTTTAAAATTTCCGTAAACTGTAATGATCCCATTTATAGTTATTATTTTATCGAAGGGTAATGATCCCATTTATTGTTATTATTTTATCGAAGGATTTAGAAAAACCGCCTTCACTTTCCCTTTTCAGAAAAAAAAACAAAAGACTTAAATATTTTGCACTTTGCCACTAATGTGACTTAAATGAAAGAAAATACTTAATATTTGGTCGAGAAATCCATCTAATTATTAATCAACAACATAATATCTTTCAATTAAATTAAATCAAGTTCAGACTAAAAGAAAAGGAATCAAAAAGGGCAAAGTGCAGTTATACAAGTACCTGTAAAAATTAAAAGTAATTGTAAATCAGCAGAGATAAACATATTTTCTGTGCTTGTCCTTTTGAAACATGTGTACAATAGTTCTATACATAAGAACCCGTGGGAATAAAGTTAATTATATCCTACCATGTACCAAATGAAACCAAGAACCGTAAATATACCTGATGAAAAATGAGATGAACATAAACAGGTTACAGTAGAATATTACTATATATAAATATCTACATTTGATAATGCTGACACTATGTCATATATAGCACTTGTTACATGTATTTGTCACTTTTCTTCCAGAGTCAGTAAAACATCAAAATATTAAATGAGTAGGTGTGTTTATTTGTTCTAAAGTAAATAGTGAAACAACCCAAAACTAGCATGGATATATGAAAACCCACTCCCAAAGAAAAGAAAAAAAAAACAATGAAAATAGTTTTTGCTGAAATTTTATTTTCATTGCATTTCACTTTGTTTTTTTTCACAATCTCCCCGGATAACAATATAATAATTTGTTGTACTTTTGAAGATTAGTTTCTAAACAAATTTATACGGGAAAAAAGTGTAACATTTCGAATGTTTTGCTGATAGGGCATGAAAAAATCAATGTTGGACCACTGAGTCAGATGTCGGACCGGTCGATGAGATGGTGTACGCCCGTTTTGCCTCAGGATGGGCAGAGTTAAATCTCATTTCATTTGTTATTGTTCAAAACTGACGAGCCTTTGGTTATGTTACAAAAGAAAGTATAAAATACATATGCATGTAAAAAAAAAATTAAAATGAAAGGTATTACAAAACATTTATTGTCTATATTCTCGGGCAGAATGTGTTTTCGAAAAAATATTTAAATTTAATCTGTAAGTGTGCTTTCTTAATCCTTTACTTAGGATAGTAACATGTATGTTAGAATAATAGTTGTTGGGAAAAAGGATTCATAAACAGATGTAGATAGGGTCCAAAAATTATGACTTCAATACAGCTCGTATGCACGTAAAGTAAAGCTTTCTACCCTGTGTGTATCATAATTTCTAAATCATCTCTTATATTATTGTCTTAACAACATCCACGAAATAGATGGTATTGATGAATATAGTATTTATATTTTGACAGTTAAGTAAGCATAAACCAGTTTTGTCACAGGAATACTTATAATGCATATCAATAAAGCGGAATATATATAAATATATATTTCAAATAGATTGTGATTGTTCTTTTGAATAAGATGAAAAAATATCACTAGACCTGGAAATCTATTTCTTTTTTTTCGATAGAATGGTTTTAACTGATATTTTCTACAATTGGGATTATCTAACTGATCAAGCCCCTTTCATTTCCCTCTTTTTTCCATATATTGCTTCTGTAGCACAATATACAAATATTTCACACTTTAAACATGGTAAATTTTGCATGTGACAACCATTAAATTGCGTAATGCGATGGACCATTTGATTTTCCGAACCCACGAAGCTAGTTTGTGAAAAACGACATCACTGATTATATTTTAATAGGACAATAAAGAGTAGGTAAGAGAAGAGGCAGAGTGACGCACCACATGGCTGAAATTAAATAGCTAGATTTTGATTGGTCTATCACTGCCTCTCCTAAGACATGAAGCAAAAAAAAGTCGTAACATATTTCTTTACAATATTTCAAAATATCTCATTCAGGTATTCATACACATATTGATTACAATAAAAATGTTAATGTAAGCTTATTAATATTTTTTTTTTGAAGATCTGTTTTGCTTTAATGGAAATCTACAGAATCAGAAAGAGGAATTCGAAGATTTTGCGAGAATGTGTTTAGATGACTTTTCATTTCATTGGATACTTGAGAGAGACAATTTGAATCAGAAAATTTTGTTTATTTTCCTTACTTCTGATGTACAACAAAGAACCCGTGACTTGGTTAATAAGACTTTGGATGGTTTAGGACAGAGTATTAAAAGTGAGAATCATTTCTTTACATTACACTTTTTAAATTCTTCTTCAATATCATGAAAAGGAAATTTTAATTCATTCAGTTTCAGTCATTGAGGATACGTACAACGGTATTTGTTTCGTATTTTAAAAAATCTATGACTGTTTTAAACAAAAGTTGAAACACGAAGTGTGATAGAAATATATATTTAAATATGTGGATTTGATTATTCATGAAATTTTCTTTTTTTCTAAATATTCATAATCATTATATACATATTCACTGCATAGTTTGCCACTATTTTTTGTTCTCAACTGTTTTGATTCCATAACTCTACTCCACAATAAAAAAAAAAATATTTTTTTGCCACAAACTACATGAAAATAACCATCGGCATGATATTATATTTCCATTTCTATTTGTTTTCTCCCTTGCATTTCTCTGAAAGTTAGTTGAGATAAAAAAATAAATATGCAATTTTTATAGTGCCACTGCTCTAAAATTATGTTAGCCTTGTAAGTCAAATATTACAGTGTACATCGTACCTAAGTCATTTAAATGATGTAAATAATTGCTTAAAATTTTCAACATGTTCAATGGAATCCTAAATTTTAAGTATTTTAATTCTCTGAAGTTATTCTTTTATATGTTTTTTTGTCATTCGGTCATAAGATTAAGGAAATTGACAAATAATCACGGCAAATTTACTTTCAGAATAGTTTTTTACAGTTCAACTGTATCGACGAGAATTTCCTCTGCATTTCAGAACAAATGTTTTTACTTTAATCAATATCTACGACCATGCCATTTGTAAACCGAATTAGCATTTTTTTAAGTGTGTGCATGCATGCATGTCTTTTTGACCTATGATGAACAAGAGGCCCAAGGGCCTTGAATCCCTCTTCTGATAAATATACAATCTATCCTAAGACCCAAGATGCATCATCGACAAAGTTTGATGATTATCACTATAGTCAGTTAGGGCTTAGGATATTTAAATGTCACTATAAAATACCATAATTAGGCCATAATGACCTACTTTTTGATTGACATTTTCGGAGGACACAAGATGTATTATTTGACAAAGATTGATGATTCTAAGCCAATAAGTACTTGAGATTTTCAGAAGTGAGTCACAGTGACCTACGTTTTCCGAAAACCAAAGGTGCACAAACTGACAAAGTTTGACAATTCTAAGCCAATAAGTACCCTAGAATGCTAAAATATATCCATAAATGTCACAAGTAGGTAACCGTGGCCTATATTTTGATCATCATTCTCCGAGAACCCAAAATGCATCAAATAACAAAGTTTGATGGTTTTAATCCAATACGTACCTGAAATATATAAATATAGGTATAAATGAAAAATAGGTCAATGTGACCTACTTTTTGACCTACTTTTTAGTCGACATTGTCCGAAAATCCAAGTTGCATCTACTAACAAATTTTGATGATTCTAAGTCAATCAGTACCTGAGATATTCAAAAGTGGGTCACTCTGACCTACTTTTTGTTCAACATGCTTCAAAAACCTAAGATACATCAAATGACAAAAATTTGATGATTGTCAAATAATGACCTTGCGTAGAGAATAGTGATTCAAACTCCTCTCTGAATAAAAAATTTTTTTCCATACTTTAACTTTACATTTTAATAAACAAAATATTGTACAACAAAATTAACTGCTTTGGTGTGTGGTCGTCCGTGTCCCTCGAATGCCGGTAGTCTATGGTTCCAAACGGTGTCTGGGTTACACTACCGTCTCTTGCCGCTAAAGAGGCTCAGAAACCCTCTCCAGTGCAAAGAGATTACACTTCCCCCGTCTCCAGTTCCGAGGGAGTTACACGTCCGTCTTGCGTTTAAGACAACGAGATGTGACAGGTACGGGGCGCCATCGCTACACTACTACACATGAATGATCAATGAGACTTGTTAGATATCATACACAGAATAATATAGACATACAATTCACGCGGTGTAGCGTTACAGTGCAATATTTATAATTCAATAATTGCTATACTTCTCAAAAGTTATTACAAAACGTAGAAGCGACAAATAAAGACACAAGCAATCCATCGAACTGTTAAGACTTTAGCAGTTTCAAATACAATGTAACTATAAATAACAGAACTTAAAAAAATATATGAAATAAAATAGTCTAAAGTTGTATATTTTAGAAATTCTATGTCTGGGTGTTTTAAGATATTTACAACTTTATCAAATTTTAAACACAAACGAAAGTAAGACTTACCTCAGAGAAGCAGGACCATACCATGAATTCAAAATGAGGGTTGGGTTGAAATACCCTCAGTGGTCTGACATGTGTATAATACAAATTAAATATATCTAGAAGTATTGACAAGGTCCTTCTACCTGTACCGCAGTGTCCACACTGAAGCACGGGCCTAACAATATTTTAAAGGTCCAGTGATTTGAGGTATAAAACGGGGTTAAATGAACCCGGTGAAAAATGGAGGCTCCCCACAGATGAATACAAATTACTTGCGTGTTGGATTAGGAGATTTTAATGTGACAATGATTCTAAACCAATTTGTACCTGTGATACATAAAACTAGCTATAAAATGTCAAATATAGGTCACTGTGATCTACTTTTTGGTCGACATGCTTCAAAAAAACAAAGATGCATCGAATGACAGAGTTTGATGGTTCTAAGCCAAAATGTACCTAGATATTCAAATATAACCATAAAATGTCAAAAGTAGGTCACCGTAACCTTCTTTTTGGTCGTTAATCTCTAAAAAATCCAAGATGCATCAACTGAAAAATTTAATGATTCTAAGCCAATCAGTAGCTGAGATACTTAAATCTAGCCAAAAAATTTCGAAAGCAGGTCACAGTGACCCACATTTTGGACCACATTTTCTGAAGACCAAAGATGCACCAACTAACACAAATTTGATGTTCATAGGTTTAATAGTATTTAAAATATATCTTTTTAAACAAGTTGAAAACAAATGCCTGCAAAGTTTAAAAAGTAGGTCTCAGAAACCACTTTTTGAGAAATATGTTTTAAGGCTTCTAGATGCACCAGCTTAGGAGATTTTGTAAATCTTAACATCTCGGTGTCTGAAAAATGGATTAACTGTTTTTAAACAAAAGATAAGCCATAAAATTCAAAAAGTACTTCACGATGACTTACTTTTTTAGGATGATGTTGTATGTGGACCCAAAATGCACCAACTGACAAAGTTTTATGATCATAGGCCTTTAAGTGTCCAAAATATTCCTAAAAATCAATTTAAAAACAAATGCCCATAAAATTTAAGGAGTAGGCAACCGTGATCTACTTTTGTATTTACTTGATGTCAATCCAGAGATGCATCAACTTACAAGAATTGATGATCCTGGTCTTTATACATGTAGTAAGCAAAATATCAACGATTATAATTGTTGTAAATTTTGATCAACTTTGAAGTAACCTTAAGACCACGTCCTTTGCCCAAGGTCATGCCTTCAACAATTTTTAAATTTCAACATATTTCCACCCTTGTTTGTAAGTTTTGTGAAAATTTGTCTGTAATTTCTGGAGAAGAAGATATTTTAGCAACCAGTACTGGGTACCTTTGGTATTATTTTCGTGATAATCTCCACTTGTTTTAAGGTCCCACCACTAATTTTAGTATAAATGGTAGTCCTTGGGCCAAGAATAGCCTTTGATAAATTTGACAAAATTATTGGCCAAAGGGTTCTTGAGTTATGGCCCATATTCTGAAAAGTTCACGCACACCGAACGGCACACACGGCACAGATGGCCAAAGCATTACCTCTTTGAGCCTTTGGTTCAAAAGAGCTAATACTGATTCATTTGCGAATTTAATCGCAAAGATACCGAAAAATTTTAGTGCTTCGTATAATCTCTGCAAAAGAGTAAATTTTTAAGTGATTGAGAACCCTGGGAATACTATATCAACAATACAACAAATCTTTAAATATATCTCAAACAGAATGATTATTTTTATTAATGTACAAATTTCTTTTTATTGCAGATGTAGAGGTTTTAACGATAGTTGTATCGCACAAAATAGAAAAAGGACGAGAAGAGAACTTAGAACGATTTAAACCGGAATATTCTGACAAATTTTCTGAAATTAATATGGTATATGACGGAAGCGGATATTACGATTGCAACATAAATTTGAATGCTTTAAATAGATTCAGAGATATTTCTGATTATGATTAATTGACAGAAATGAAGTGAAGATCCAAACCTAACAATGTGCCTTAACATCCAAGGATTTTGAAACTTGTTAATCAGTCCTTTTTCTGAGATATAATTTCGAAAAATACCGGTTCGTGGAAAAGATACATTTAAGGTCCGGGACAGGAGGATAAAAAGAAAGATAGAAAAAAGGCTGAACTCTGGATACGTGGAAATGAAATATTATTAACATTTAACTATAAAGCATATCTGTCTAATTTCTTGTGTTGTTTTTTTTAAATCAATCAATTTAATTCAGAGATAATTTATTGTGTATACGCCCTCGGCGTCCTTGCATATTATCACTAAATCAAATGGTTAGATCACATCACAGGAATGGAAATTACCTTTATTAATTGACAATATTTTGCATAAAATATGCTTTATAAGAATTTAAAAATAAGTATGCCAATAACAGACCGCAGCTTGTACCCATGGGATTTCCAATTGATAGCTGGAATACCTGGTCTCCATAAACCACATAGATATTGTCAATCGATTCTCAAGCATCTTCTTGATGTCAACTTCAGAGTACTTAAGTGTGCAATCAGAATCTGTTTCAACAAAATAATTTTGCAAATGACCAATGACGAGGTAAGTAAATTTACGATATGAACAATTTCATGTTATTAATAAAAAAAAATTAACCCACTCCTACATACGACTTAGTATTTCGTGCTTATGACTTTCAATATTTTTCATTCAAGTTGTAGTACTACACTTCTGTACAATTCACTTTTATCGTAACAGTTACTGAAAAAAGGATCTGTGCCCAATTAACATAATCAAGATTTCTCTCTATTGCATGACATATGAAAATAATTAGATAAGAACGACGTGCCATAGAAAAAAATTGAGAAACATCTGTTTGTGAGCATAATTAATGCTTATTATACGAGGGACGTTCAATAAATAACGTCATTGCGGCTGGGAAAGAAGCAAAAGACGCTTTTTAATGATTCAGTTTTCATAATTTTTCTTATTAATCTCTCTTGATTTAAATATATGTCACTTAAAGTTTTTTTTTTCTATTTAGAACACTTTTTTGGGTATGAACCTTAATATACTGGAAAAATAGCAGATCCAATTACTTCCTGGACTTGTTTCTTTTTTTTTTAAAGGTGGTTTTTCTAGTTTGGAAATTGGAACAAGTCAAAAGATAAAAGATCTAGCAAATATTGTAACTGTGAAAAAAATATTTACTTTCTTTTTATCCCGAAAACCCCTTTACTCTTCAGGGATGCAGGGTTTTGACTCTGTCATGAAGAATTTTAATGAAGTGGATTCCTGATTCTAGGTCCTTCCTCTAATAAATCTTTCGATTTTTTTGCAAAAAAGATAGCTTTCTAGACTCCTCAAAAAATTAAACTTACTCCCTGAATACGAAATTGAACAACAGTATCGCTAATATTTAAGAAACTTAATTTGCATATAAATATGTCTTTGTGTTCTTGCATATCTTTGCTGTTGTCGGAACATTGCTGTTTTTTATCAATTACATTTATTTGGTAAATTATGTATTGAGTGTTTTAAGCAATAAATTCATGTTCCATCATCTGTTTGAATATGAAACAAACTTGGATAACTACAATTACTGATATTTTAAAATAATTGTAAAGGCATTCCTACACGCTGTTGTTTTCACCAATTTTTCAAAATATAGGGTGATCTCTGATTACCAAGCTTTTTTACCGTCAAACATTTTTTTAAAACATTGTAAACTAACCCCCATTTGATGTATATCAAATTTGCTTTGTGTCTTAAAGTCAGTCATACATCATCAGATATTGTTTGTTGAAATTGGGCAAATAGTACATTATTTGTTATAATTTTTGTTGGCAAGGAAGGTACCCATTTTTGATGCCCATTATATAATTTTGCATCATTGAAATCCACCTGCTAATTTGTCTATAAAACAGGCATTGGTTGTTATAACTTCACATATTTCAGTAAAACTTTCTTTGGGATTTTTAACACTTTTTACAGCAGCTTTAATGAAGCTTTTATTTTCACTCTAGTTTGCTTATTCTTTACAAATCATTTATAATGCAGTGTCTCGAATAGCACTTGTTTCCAGCTTCTCACAATTAAACTATGTGATGAAAAGTGGTCACATAAACTGTTATCAATTCACTAAAGATTCAATAATGAGGGAAAGTCTAGCTTAATGTCTTATGGTTTCTATGTTGTATATCATCGGGCTAATGACATTATTTATTGAACGTCCCTCGTGCATTTTTTTATTAATATCATTTATATATTGTTGGTCGGTCAAGAGGTCAAATCCAATGCAGGCTGAAGTCCTTCTTGGAAGATTAAATTGCCGACACACTTCAAATCCCACTGAAAATTTTGAAACTAATATGTATTACTCATAATGGTATTTGAGACAGACAATTGAATATTTTCGAGCATAAATTATTGCACCAATAATTCGTCGTAGATTTTGAATATATTACAAATGAATTAGCATTTTGTAAAACTTTAATATAAACTAAACATGTTGTTATCAAAGTTCGTTGACAATATGATCTACTGAAAAACAATTATGTACTATAATTCATTATTTTTTAATTCAGCTACAATCGACATTTATCAACACGTGAAGAAAAAATCTGATACATTCACTTATATTTTGAATTTAATAGTCTTGATTATGTGGCAAGACATTTTCTTGAGGAAGATGCAAAATCTAACAACATACTTCAGTTCTACTTTTTAAACAAAGACACGTCTTTTTCTCAACTAAAATGCATTTAAGGGGGAATTAAATAGTATATCAGAAATCAATAAAATCGCTTATGAGTTTATCTTTTCGATGAAAAAACAAAACAATATATTGGATAAATGTCAAGGCAATGCTATTATTTTGCATCAATCAATGATCAAGAATTTGTGTATCAACCATGTTTTAATTTTGAATTGATTTGCAATTCTAAATTCAAAAAATCAATGTATAGGACATTGTGTAATAACAGTCAACTTGTCTTTATCACATGAATCATATATGAGGCTTCAACAGCTTGTGAAATAACCATGACTTCCACACTAACCATTTTTTTACGCATTTCAATTTAAATTTAATAACATTTCATAAGCGTTAAATTTCTCATAAGATTGTTCATGGTCTCTCTTTATATTGCTTTTACCTGGTGAAAAGCTGGACTCAAAAAGAAATCAAGAGCATGTTCCAGTTTCTCTTCATTAATTCTTTGACGAATTAGTTTATCTTTTTCTGGAGGTACAGCACCTGAAATAAATAAAATTTTACTCCATAAAAAAGACATATGATCAGATTTACATGTATCCCCCATCAGGGTTATGGAACAAAAGAGATATACAATGAAGTAGTTTAATACAATTAAATTTGTTACTATATCAAAATTATTTACATTTCCAACATGAGTCTACAGAAAGTATTTTAATTTCTCCATAATTATAAAGTAAAGTTCTCCAAATCGGTTTCTGTGAGGGAGGTACAAATAATTAACTTTTCCATGAGATTTTGCATGTGTTCGAGCTTGGTCAATAGCATATGTACTTAAGCCAGGAGCCAGGTCTCTGAGCTTCTGTTTACTGAGGTCAAAGCAAATTATAGAAAGAAGCTGCTTCTTGAAATTTCTGTCAGTTGACTCTTTGTACAGATGGAGAATAAGTTCATCAGTCTTTGGAGATGGAACAGAACTCTGAAATATTATGATGCAAAAATTATCAAAAAAGGGAAGGAGAATAATAATGTGCACTAGCCTAATGGCTAAACACTCAATATAAAAATTTGATATGTATGGTTAGTATAAGTCTAATTGGATACAGTGTAACAAAATTTTTAGCATTCAACATTTGTTGTCAACAATGATTTACAGTAACACTTAGATTAGTGATAAAAAGACAGCTGTATTTTTATTTTTGTCCACTTTTTTTAAGGATTACAAATCGTACTGTTATTGTTGCTACATGTAAGAAAGAAGTCTGTCAGTGGTAAATGTAATCTACGTTCAATCTGCTACAATTTGTATGTGAGAATCATTTCAGATTTGTCACTGGGGATTCTTCAGGTTATTGAGCAATGTATGGAAAAGGTGGGGAGTTGGAATATGATAAACTTACCACTTCATTTTCTATCAATTGCAACACTTTTTTCCCTTGCAATGGAGCAAGGCAATCAAGAGCTTCATGAATAGCTGCGTGGGCTTTCCTTTTTAAGGTCCGCAGTGTTCTTGGTTTAAGATCCTCTACATCCTTTCTAATTTGGAACTTGATAGGACTTATTTTTCCGTTCCCAATGATGTCAAATGTTCTGTTAATGTCACTAAGGGACCGACTTTGTTCGCAATTTTCTATACTCCAGGATGACACTTGAGGGGATGGACAAGAAGCCTGAAATTATATTTATAAAGTAAACCATATTTTATTGTAACATTGCTCATTTAAGTTATCTATGAAAGTATGTCAAGAGCATAGAATTTGATGGAAAGAAAACAGATCAAATAACAATAGAGCTCAGTTAACTGAGACAAAAAATATCACTTAATATTTTATGGAAATACTAAAAATATGAAATTTTCTTTACGAGAGCCCTTGGGCCACAATGCTCATCTGAGTCAATATGGTCCTGTTCTTCTTCATTATTCCAGGTTTCCTATGTAAAACTTTGATTCTATATTGTGCCCTAATCCTACCCCTGGGAGTCATGAAATGAACTTAATGACTAGAGAAGTAAAATGTAACAAGATGTGTTTGTGAAACACTATGCGCCCATCGTCAACAAATTTCTAAAAAGCTATTTTTAGTATATAGGTCAAAAATCAAGGTCACAAGGTCATTGACCTTGGTGTTGTTTGAAAGAAATTTATTCGTGGAGTATGCATACTAAATATGAAGTCCCTATCTCATATAGTTCAAAAGTTTTGGTAAAAAGGGAAAAAAAAACTATTTTTTAGCATATAGGTCACAGTCAATGTCACAAGGTCATTGACTTTGATGTTGTTTGAAAGAATTTTATTAGTGGAGCACGCATATTAAATATGAAGCTATCTGAACCATTTATCCTCAAAGCCAAAATATTTTTTTCCTACTCATATTAAGGACAACGGATCAGAAATTAACGATACACAAGGTATTGTCAATGTTTTTAATGAACACTTTACAAAAATTTCTAGCAATTTATTAAATGAATCACCAAAGCGTAACTTTAAACCAGAAAAGTTGAAAGAATTCACAAAGTCAAAACTTAATGATGAAAATGTATTTAGCTTACTTCCTATAAGACAAGACGAGGTCTTCTCAATGCTATGCAAACTTGACATTAATAAATCGGCAGGTATAGATTTCATTGGTCCCCGCCTCTTAAGACTCTCTGCTGATATAATTTCTAAGCCTATAACTCATCTAATTAATACTAGCATTAC
>PRKT01001049.1:48103-63944 GCA_003671525.1 Saccostrea glomerata | reverse complement strand
ACCATCAAAACCATTGTTTGAAAAACTGGGATGGCTAAATGTATTTGAATTAGTCACACTACATAAGTGTATTTTATTGTACAAAACTTTTTATGGTATGAGCCCCGAATATCTCCAGGACCTTTTTGTTTTTCATAGCCATGATTCCTATTCCTTACGTTCAGAATTAAATTATAATCTTCGTTTACCAAAACATAGAACAATTTTATTTACAAATTCTATTCAATATTCAGGTGTAAATTTATGGAATAACCTACCATTACATATAAAATTATCACCAACCTTACCTATTTTCAGACGAAATGTAGAAAAAATTATAATTAGCCAACGTATGTAAATAAATGTTTGAATATGTCCTTTGAACAAGATGTTTGACTATTACTTTTGTTTCAGACAATGTCTCTTGAACAATTAATATTGACTTCTTTATTAATTTTGAATCTATATCTCATTTAGATGTACATTACATTATGCACTAACGAACTCTACATGTTTTATCTTTGATTGTATCATTTTATGTAATATGTTGTTTGAAATTAGAAGGCCCCGGGGAAGAATAGTACCTGGTACTAATCGGGTTACCTTCTCTAAGTAAAGCATTATTATTATTATTATTATTATTATTATTAAGTTCCAGTCTCTTGTGGTTCAAAAGTTATGACAAACAGTTGAAAAGGTTATTTTTAGCATATAAGTCACAGTCAAGGTCACAAGGTCTTTGACCTTGATTTCATTTGAAAGAACTTTATTAGTGGAGTATGCATACTAAATATGAAGTCCCTATCCTCTTATGGTTCAAAAGTTTTGGCGAAGATTAAAGTTGGCAACAGACAGACAGACAAACAGATAGGAAAAAACAATATATGCCCCACGCCCCGGATCTATCGATCCGGGTGCATAAAAAAGGTTAACTGACAGATGGAGGATAAACAAAACTTTTTTAAAGGGATTAGACTTTTGACTCAGATGAGCTAAAAATGTACTTGAAATATGACCTGTTACATGTATTTATTTTTTCTCAAAGTGTTATAATCAACGAGAATATTAGTATTACATCATACCGAAAACTTTCCCGACTCGAACTGTGACATTCTGGTGCATGTTGAATCTGTCTCAAATAGATCCTACAACAAAACGAGATTTGAGCTTCTCTTTCAATATGTCCATGACTTTTACTATACATTTATAACATTTAGTAATACATACAATAACATGTATAATACATGAATTTAACAATGTTATAAACGTGTGTCTTTCTAAAATTTTACCATTTCTGATCATGATATATGTAAGTTTTTATCTTACTTCTGGAACTTAAGCTTCATTTAAATTAATAAAAAGGTCTAAACTACAAGTTAAAAAAACTCCTAATCAATTTAATTGAATAAATTTCAAACTTATATGATACCATGTGTTCATCGTCTTCACTTCTCTTTGTCTTTTCATCTGACGTTATGTAATCATTGCATGTACTCGAGTCATGGGGGAACTATAAGAAAATATTTCCAAAATCATGAACATGGTATAATTTTTTTAAAGCAGTATGCCTCTATAACATTGATCAATATTTACATTTTCCATTTATTTGTCTTTTCCTTACAAATGAGTAGTTAATTCTTTTTCTTATGAACTACCTGCTACCATGGATGAGTATGAATATCTAAATTGTTACGTCATAGTAATATCATCTACATCCAATTTTTTTAAATTTCATTTTTAAAGAAATTATTGGACATTGTTTTTTAACTTGACTTAAAAAAAAAATGATGTAGATGATAGATTCACACCAAATTATGTATAAATGTAAGCTCATACAAAAATATCAGAATTTGTCTCTTGAAATACAAATTAAACAGAAGGGAGGTCAAAATCACAAGAAAATTAAAGACGAAAAGTTTTTAATGCCATTGAATGCTCTCACCAATATATAGTGGCATTATATGTTTGATAAAAATTTCTTGAATCGTTTATATAAAATTTTGATGAAGTCTAATTAAAGAAAAGGAGTAAAAAAATGTTGATGTAATTGAAAAGCATGACATAAGTATATATGAAGTTTGATGAGAGTATCATTCATGGTTTATCCAAGACTTAAATAAAAACTAATTTAAAAAGGTGAGGTCAAGTTCAAAGGAAAAATTTCGGTAAAATTGCTGAAGCAACTGCGCTTTGAACTTAGATAAACACAGTGTGACAGAATAACAAAAGACAGACAAACCAAACACTTTATCAGTATATGCCTCAGCCATATTCATGGCCGGCCATATTTTTTTTTCTTGTTTTCAATATCTTAATTACATATCTTGAAAGCTGATGGAAGGACAGGCAGAAAGACAGAAGACATACAAGACAAACACTCTATGTCCAGCCATATTTATGGTGGGGCATTAGAAAAACAGCAATTATTGTTCTTGATTTCAATAACTTAATTACATATTTTGTGTTGCATTGGCATACAAACCTGATGATTTTAAATCAGACATTTCATCCGTCAGGTCTACCTGAAAGAAAAAAAATTATACACTAAATAAGTAAAAGTATAAATACTAGTACATGTAAATAGAATTTATTTTGAAAGGGGGAAGGAGGTAAAAAAAATACATACCTTATCCTGCAAAGTGTGTTCAAAGCAGCATGTATCATTTGAAAACACAATTACACATCAATTTTTATGATTAAAAAATCATATTAATCGGTAACATATTAAAATCAGCTTCAATTGAAAATTCACAGATTCATTTACCAGTCAGTGAGACTGAAAATTAGGGAATAACTATATTCTAATTTGGTATTTGCGACCGTTAATGCTTATTCAAACTGAGTTTTACCGGCGACGCGTAAGCGGAGCCGGTAAAACGGATGTTTGCGACCGTTAAATCAGAATTAACGGGCGCAAATACCAAATTAGAAGTTTAGTTATTCCCATTCTAATGCAATCCATGCATTTTAATTGTTGTTTACATCTTATTTTGTTTAATTTTGTTACATAAAATACGTCACGGAGCATTGTATTTTTGCGTCGCTCTATTATGACATCACAATGAAAAAACTTTCACGCTCGTTAATGCTCGTTTTACTGCTTTAAACATCAGTGTATTAGGCAATCAAAGAGTGTTTTACAAAACAATTCCATTAGAATCATCATTTTAATAGTGATTATCTCTAGTCATTAACATGAGTTTTAAGAATGACTTAAATTCATAATTTAATTATTTCATCTGTTTTTGTTAGGTCTGGGCGCACTTAATTATCTCATTAGTTTTATATCACATATACTAATTCATTTTGATTTCAGTTGTTTGTGAAGATGTTTCTCTACACATGGGTGTACTTTATCTTATTACTATACATAGTAAATGGGTTGGAAGAATTCACTTGGGAATCACTCATTGGAAATATGATGAAAACAGTTTGTCATATTTACAAAAATATTTAAAATAGGTTCATTTTGTAGTCAGAAGAATGACAGATTTCAGTCTCACCCCTGACTGTTAACATTTCTTTTAAATTTAAAGTGAAAATAACTGTAAAATAAAATGTATTGTGTAAATACTTAAATCAAAATGTTAAAATGATGCAATACAGTATTATTGGTTTTATAAAGATGTGAATATTGCATTGGTATTTATGATAAATTTTTTATGAAAAAAGCACATGTACTATGCAGGCCTAAAATAAAAATTTGTTTGTTTGCAGTTGCCTACTGACCCACTAAAAAGGCACCCGACCCAAGCATTTTTTTAGCCATTTTGTTATATGTTTTTCTTTGATTTTTCAGGATATTGAAAGTGTTTTATTTTTAATTTTTGACTTTTGATTTATCAATCAGTAAGTTGTTTATAGCAAGAGTGGAACTTAGTTATGTTTAGTAGGCATATGAAAAGCTCTATTGTTTATTATCTAACAAAAATCTAAAAACATTTAAAAAAAAAAAAGAATTCCTACCTACCTACCCAGTCTAAACATTATAGGTCTGCAACTGCAAACAAAGAATTTTTAAGCTTGGCCTAGGGCATAGCTGTTTTCTGTTGCTGTGGAGTATGAAAAAAAAATAATTAAAAAAAACATACCATATCTGGAAAAGTCTCCAAGTCATTAGAGATTTGTGATCTGCATGCTTTGCAAATTGCTAAAATACAAAAAAAGCCAAAAGTAAATTCATTGAAATGATAAATCTATCACAAATTTATGATTTCTGTATATAAAAATATTTTATTTTTCTATTAGCTAGGATAAAAAAATTACTTAAGGTATCAATCACATGAATAAGTATAACCACTGGGTGAAAAAAGTGGTTTCCCATCATGGGAAACTTTATGGAACCCACATGGAAACCTCAAGTTTACATCATTTTTCCCAGTGGTTTCCGTAGCGGATGCTAGGTTATTCCGCCAAGTTTCCGTGACACGGAAACCCCCTATGCTCCGATTCCATAAGGTATCCCGAACCACGGAAACCTCTGTAAACCTGAAGTTTCCCGAACATCCACGTAGTTTCCCGTAATGGGAAAGCTGAAGATTCCACTGGTTTCCAGAATCAGGAAACTTGATGGAATCTGAGCGTAGGGGGTTATATCACTGTCTCAATTTTTTTCCTCTCTTTCTCTTTCTCTCTGCAATATATACACTTAACAATTTAAAACTTAAGTATCCAACTTTTCAAAATGGCGTCAGAACAAAAGTTGCCTCCGATAGTGAAGATTTGTTGTTGCCAAATATTACAACTATTTACCGTAAAAAGTTAACAAAAATATACGTACACTTATCCTTCATCGTTGGTCATTGCATTTATCACAGTCTTAAAGACAATGGGTGGTGAAACCATCTTAACTTTTCACATTTACCAGCTGCTAACACCTTCTTCTTCGTCCTTCTCGATCCTCCAAAAATGGCGCCTCGGGAAATTGACCAATGAAATAAAGCGCCCTAAATATTTTTGCCAATATGATTTGTAGGCCTAGTATACTGTATATTTACAAAAAAGCGGTTAAATACATGATGCAAGAGCAGAAAAAAAATTGTTTCTTGCTTGACACCTCAACTTATTCTTATTTGCCTTCGGGATATGGGTTTCGGGACTTGGTTGTTGGTAGTGGCCGTCCTTGCTGAAAGTAATCCCCCATCTCCCCGCTTCTTTTAACTGTTACATGTATGATTATGAATTTATAATGTCACACCAAAAGATGTTAAATTTTTAAAAGCACATTTTTTTTATTGTGAACTTTCCACAGGAATCCTATAGAAGGCATGAAAATTAGCTACAATTATAATATGATTATCAAGAACAGTTTTTTTTATTTCAATAGTGATGATTGAAAAGTTCGGTGATTAATAATTCATTGCTAATAAATTGTTTTTTTTTTTGGGGGGGGGGGTTAAATTACTAATTGAACTCCCTCCTTTTGGGGGTTTAATTAGACTTGTGCATGCTATCAATATTACTGGTGGACCTGCTCGACCTTTCTCTAATTGCTACATGTACATTGTACTTTAAACTCCTTGGCCTTTAGCTAAAAATAAAATTCCGACATCTTTTTAACACGGAAAAAAGCTTTAAAAAAATTCCCACATAATTTTAACACGTAAAATTGTTAAATGAATCAGCATGTTGAAAACCTTTTTTAGGAGAGTTTTATCTCTAGGCGGAACAAAACTAACATCTTATCATAGGCAGGAAAATATAACAGTATTTTAATTCAGTATTTTAGTCGTGATTGGTATAAGTGAAGTCATGGGAAAGATTATGTCGAAAGTCATCTATACTCGTTGCATGATGTTGAGGACTGCGCTTAAGAATGCATGTACAGCTTTAGCTGGTCCTGCACTGTATTTCTATAATGTTTTTTTTAATAAGAAATCTGGTAAGGTATTGAAAATAAACCCCCGGTTAGTTTATTACTCTAACTTAAATTACTTTCTTACAGGCCTGAAGATCGAGTCTATTATAGTCACCCAATTTTTTTTTTAAAGAGTACATGTAGCATGTTGGCGAATAATAATAAAGTAGTGCACAACATAGATAAAGAAATGCTTGCTGAAGTATTGACAATTTTCATACCTTTATAGAATGAAATCAACAAAAACTGAACAAAAATACAACTGTGACAATTATACAATGAATTAATTATACAATAAATTCTTTTAATATACTGAAAGGAAAAAGAAACGCAGGGTAGCATAATTGTCGATAAAAATTTGACCACATGACCGAAAATTACGAAAATTAGTCAGATGGGAAATTTAGTTACTGTGCATCAAAATCAGTATTCAGAATTACTAAAACGTAAAATTTATGACGTCACGTAGTGAAAACGCTAAAAAGCCCAAAACACGTGCAGTTTGATAACGACGTGTTTGTTCACAAATCTTGTTGCATTATTTGATGCAAATGAGGTATGCACATCGTTTTTCAATATTAAGAGACATTATGAATTTATTGCAATCTTGGCACAGTTTACGGAAGTTCAATGGGGTCGTGTTTTCGAATTGCCTAATTAATGAAAAAGGCAACAACGGTTTACTAGGCAGTCTCTTGTAAATTTTCCCCCATAAAACTTTTTAGCCGTTGTCAGAGAGGGTCTAAAGTGGATTTCAATCAACCGTGACGATGACGTTAACGCGAAATAGAGCCATGTTACGAGCGGGTTATTCATTATGCCATCTCTTAAATCGCTACATGACTACCACAAAAACAGTAATTTTTAGTGTACACGATTATAATCATTACATTCATAAGAAATTTGAAAGAAAACAATTCCGCAATTTGGTTTTTTGAGCCAGTCAACTTACTGTTGTCTTCTTCTCACTGGCGCATGCGCGCGACGTTTGACTTATTTTTTTGCGTGGTTCCCCATGCTAAATATAGCCAGGGTTTAAAAGATAAACACTCTGATGAAATTCAATGCAAAGGAGAAATAAGACTCAGACAGATGCACGAGATGGACATTGAGGATAATGAGAGTTTTCAATTTTCCCTTTTGGGGGGTATCGCCATTTGAGCTTCGATGACTCATGAATAATCACACAAAATGATACGAGAATTTGGTTATGTCTTTTTGAAAGATGATTTTATAAGTTAGATAGGAAAACTAAAAAGTATTCTAAGAAAAACAAATTTAATTCACCTCAAAAGTTTACCCTGCGTTTCTTTTTCCCTTTAGTATAGATTGCCTTAGCATGTACTACTTTAAAAGCCATCGTTCTTAAGAAAAACAAAATCATGCAAAATATTATAGACTTTTCTTTAACTAAAGCAATGGCCTTTGGAGAAAAAAATGGCTGAAAATTTTAAAGTTTATTAAATATAATGTATGCGCATTTAGGACCTTACATTGTAATTTCATGAAAAAAAGTGCAGGCGTTTACTACACGGGGATCTGCGTGCATATTTAAGCAAAAAAAAGGAAAGAAAAAAAAAGTTTTATGTGATGAATTATATTATAAACATTTATCTAATAAATGTCTATGCGGTACGTTAGATAACAAATTTCACACAAAAACCCATCAACAATATTAAATACAGTTTTGATTTCACATTGATCTATTAACGTCATTCTGATTTAATATAATTATACACGATGAGAATTAAGATCTATTCAATAGACAATAGGCCTACCTATAGAAAATTATTTAATTTCTAAAGAGGATAGTTTTATTTTAAATCAGTAATGAAAATTGAAATAAAAATTCTAAATAGATTGTTCTTTCATTGAACTTCTTAAAAGAAGGTTATTTTATAAATATGCTCTCTTGTATAACTTAATTTATGGAATATACATTTTTTTAAATGATAAAAGAAACACGATTCATCATCTTAATTCAAAGGGATTTTCGGTCGGAGTCTGTGTGTGTACATGCTCGACAACAGCCTATTGTTTCCTTTAGGCACAAAACCGTCTCAATTCACATAGAAAATACAAAAAATACACAGTGACAGATGTCTTCGCGGCACGTGTCTCCACCTGAAATGGCACGTGAGGACAGGTGTCCCAAATTACACAGGCCGACCATAGTGACTTTTGGGGGGGGGGGGGGGGGGGGGGGGTGCTTCTCAGGAAAAAATGAAAAGCAACCAACCCATCCCTAATACTAAAAATAATAGATTAATAAATTAAAAAAAAAAACAATATTCACTATTAATCGTAAAGTACATGTATTAGTGTGATAATATTTAACCCCCAGCCAATTCGATGAATGATTCTAATATGACCAGTTTATATTAATATATTAATTCATATTAAAACAAAATCTTTATCACTTTCTAAACTTGTATTTAAAAACTTGAAACTCTAAAAATGTAATTCTGACAAACGAACTGAAGTATTATTTTCCTGACGGAATACCCCGGTATATAAGAAATGCCAACTTCTGGTATCTAACACAAATGCCTGGTAAGGTACCTTGATGTCTTGTGAAAACATGTAATTATGTAAAAATAATTCTTCAATGTCAATTGCAAAATATTGGGTAAAAAATTTATTTTATTGAGGAACGTTTCACCTGTCCTTGATCAGTAATCGTAACTTGACATACCGGGTATTTCTTTCTATTTACTTTTTAATCGATCGTTTTAGTAAACCTTTTCTGTAAATAATTTCATTAAATGTTCCCTTCCTTAGCTCTTCCATTTTTTTCAAAGGAACATTCATCATAGACAGCTTCAAGAAAGTGGGATCGGAAATAATTGATTTCTACTTAACTGCATGCACTTACTTTTTTTATATTCCACTTCACGCATTTTATACGAGTTGACCAAAACTTATGTGATAAATCAGATTCAAAATTAAATTAAATCAAATATAATTCAGTTCAATAGAATTAAATTAAAATTGAATTGCGTTCACAGTGCTGAAATATTAAATTAATTACATAGAAATACACAACTAGTTATTTTTACTGTTTGAAGTTAATTATTTTGATACAGCATGTAAACACTTTTGAAATATTTCTATAATTGGTAAAAATATGTTAACATAATTAAATATTTAACTTTTTGTAAAATAAAAGGTAGGTGGTAAGCATTGAGATATATACTTTCAAAGTTTCACTGCCTGGGAAACAGGGGAAAAACTACACAATGGTGGCTTCCATGTCGGGAATCTGTATGGAAACCACTGAGGCATGTTTACATGGTTTCCTATCGTGGGAAGCTTACGGGAAACCACAGGTTGGTTGATTCCATATCGGAAATATACATGGAAACCACCGGGGCATGTTTCCATGGTTTCCTATCTTGGGAAACTTACGGGAAACCACAGGTTGTTGGTTTCCATAAAATGGAAGCTATATGGAAACTACTGATGTCACGATTCTTATATGTTTCCATCGGGTTTCCAAATTTGGGAAACCTGGCTTTTGGTGATAGGAACAGACGGTAAAATATGGAATGAGACAGAAAATACCAACTCGTACAGAAATCAACAGTCCTTCTGTAATGTACTTCTCGTCATAAGAAATATTTAGAAACCGCAAATGGCCAGAGACTGATCTATTACAATCTTTCAAGTAGACTAACTCTGCACTATCTGGTGAAAATTGAGTGTCAGTAAACAAGTAAAGACTGCAGATATGTGTCGTCTGTCCTGAGTTAGCCTTAGGATCTTCTTCTGTCATATAGAAGAATTTCACATTCCTAAGACTTATCTCACGTTGTCGGCGTAACGCTCATTTTTCCCTCTTTGTCCTTTGTAAGTTACCTGTTAATTTTTTTTATAAAATTCAAACGTTCCATGACAATTTTGATATGTACCTGTATTGCCAGAGTATGGGGCAACATGAAAAACATAATTACCATATTCATATAAATTTAATTTCTAGGATACTGACCCATAAAGTTGGTAAGTTAACAGAGGAAAAACAGCGTCTTACGCCAGTTGACCCCGAATTGACCCCACAAAGGGGAATAACTTTTGTTAATGTGAAAGTCGTCTATTGTTTCTGCTGCTATTGTAACTTCAACAATGAAGAGTTCCACAAAGGGGGGTAATGTGGGATAAACATACACAGTTTTATTACCCATCTTTACAAAGAGATGCATTGGTTTCCAAATAATCCATTTTGATAATAAAACACATAAAACCACAAAAATTCATATTTTTAATACCAAACTGGTAATAGAATATTTTTAATTTCTTTATTTGCATAGATTACATAGGAAATCTGATATTGCTAACCATGTAACAAACAGTCCAAATTTAAAATAAATAAACAAAAACAAAAGTTATAATTGGTTTAAATGAATTTGGAGCACCCTTTTGCTTAAAATTATTAACTTTTTAAATTATTTTTTAATTATGAGTACGCCACCTATATTGAATTTGGCATGATTCTTACAGAGACTGCTACTTAAATACACAACCCCGACTTTCAGCATTATTTAATTTTTGTAATAAAGTAGCCAAAACAAAACATTGAAGAGCCTTTTTCATTCAATTAGAGAAACACGGCTTGGTTTTCATTAGCTAGTTTCCCTTTCCACTTTTTGTTTGCTTGTTTGTTTGTTTCGTTTCATTTATCTATTTTGTTTCTGGTTTCTTGTCATAATATTTCAGAGGGTTTTGAACCATACCCCGTCTCCGAGAAAAACTTTAGGATCTCTCTCTCTCTCTCTCTCTCTCTCTCTCTCTCTCTCTCTCTCTCTCTCTCTCTCTCTCTGTTTTTTGAAGAGAAATGCGCTAAAAGAAGTTGCAGGGAGGGCTTTTTTTATATAATTGTTAATAGCAAAGATTTTGGGAAGTGTAGCTTCTAGTCCATCCCAGACTTTAACCCTAGTTCTCATTCTGAAGGTTGTGCTCCGAAAAGGATCGATTTTTAGGCCAAAGCAGGCTACTGACATTGTTGCAGGGATTTTATCAACCTTGTTTAAAGGCAGCACTACTTACATGTTAATATGTTTTCACAAATATAACCTATCATTGGATTCATTTTGACCGATGCGTTTCATTCTAATTTTTAGGCTTTTAATTTTGTTAATTTTTATACTGAATTTGACTAGATGGGATGTTCTGCCCACCTGATCAATATAAAAATGTTAGGGCTCATTTTCTAGACACCAGATTTCCAGGATGTTTGTTTTATGTCCTATCCATAGTTTTGTAGTTATTTATGGATGATGAATTTAAAGTTGTCATGTTTGAAGAAAAGCTAACTGAAGTCGTGGACTGATCAAAATGTACATATATAGTCACGGGATGATAGGTTTATTTCTATTATTCTTGGAAAGAAATAAATAAATCAGAGATACTGATAAATCTCGTAAAATGATTATCCAGTTCAAAATATTGTTCAAACTCCGAGGTGGGGTCAATATTCAACAGGGTCTATTTTCAAGCTGTTGAAAAATGACCCCGGGTATAAATTCAACGACTTTTGGTCTCATTTTTCAACGGAGAAAAAATACTCCTGGTTCAATATTCAAACGTTGAAAAATGAACCCCAGGTCAATTTTCAACTGGGGTCAATATTCAACGTTATACCGGTAACAACATTGTCTTCGTTCTTAAGCTCATCTTATAGGTTTTATTTTTAGAAGAACTTGGATTTAATTCTACAATTGGGTATCCTTTCAAGGAAGAGGTTCTTCAAAATGATATATCTGTTTTAGATATGTTTAATATTCCACATTGCAAAAATGAATTTGAACATTTGAATTATCCTTTATATATTTTGGATTCGTAAACTTCATAAAAATCATCAAAAAGATTCCAGTAAATGTTCTAGAAGGATATGAAGATACCGAAAGAATTCAATCTCGAAGTCCATGAAACAATAGAAAATAAGAGCAGAGCAAACACGGACCCCCAAAAATTCAAAAGTGGGACCAGGTGCCACGGAATAGTGGACATCCCCTGCCGACCGGTTCTCCTTATCGTGATCAGGAAATAATGGAAATAATCTGTTGATAGTTCAGTGTACAAATAATGGACTAACACATTATAACCTTACATCGGAAACAGAATGTTTTTATTTTAATTTTATTTTGATTTACGTATTATTGAGACCCGCATGATCGTTTTTCTCAATGACTTTTCTACTTATAATGCAATGGTGGATCACATTTTTGCTAAATAAATGCAATTCATGGATTTGGTATTGAAAAAGGAAAAAGTTCTTTTTTTGAAAATTGAAAGTAATGCAAAAGTTAAAACAATAGCTGTTTTTTTTTATATTTTTTTTCTCTCTCGACCAATACATGGAAGTATGAGGGAGAGATCAAGGGAGAAGAGGTGGGGGGAATCTTGATTTCGAATTTATTTTCTAGTCGGTTCCTGATTGATTGATTATATACTGTTTAACGTCCCTCTCCAGAATATTTCACTAATATGGAAACGTCACCATTGCTGAAAATTAAGGCCTATGCTTGGCACTTATGGCCTTTAAGCAGGGGGGGGGGGGGGGGGGGGGGGGGCTTTATCGTGCCACACCTGCTGTGACACGGAGCCTTGGTTTATAAGTTCTTATCCGAAGGACCGCCCCATTTAGTCGCTATTTACGACAAGCAAGAGGTACTGAGGACCTTTTAAAACCCATATCCGCGCGGGACTTTAAACGTTAATAGTATCAGTTGGAATTGTAATTAAGCGCAATTGTCATCGTTTTGGAAAACTTGAGACAAAGATAATAAAAGTTAGCTAAAAAGAAAAATGATTTCGACAAGCAGAAATGGCGTGGCCTGAAATGATATTAAAATGTCAGTATTTCTTCAAGAGAAGGACCATGTCCTAATTAAAAAATGTTGAATGTTAGTGTTTTTAAGCATATAATTTTTATGCTAATGTGGATTAGCCTATATTATTTCCATTTCCAGTTGTTTGTCCTATGATATACACTACAAAAGTGAATCTTGTTTATCTTGCCGTGATACCTGCGGCATGTAAATCTCTCTGTAGATTTAATTTAAATACTACTGAAAGGTCAAATGTCAAGCTTGCATGTATATGATTGGCGTATAAATATATTGAAAACACGATGTTTTGTTTAATTGTTTACTACGTAATTAGATATGATAAATCTTTTTTTACAAACAAAATAAAAACGAACTATCTTCGGATCAAAAGTAAGACACTTGTGCAACGCTGTCCATTATCAGCGAGGCGAGACCGAAAACTTCTATTCCGTAAAAACGTAAGCAGACCATTTGAATCACGTTGAGAAATTAGCATTGTCACATAGATCATCCGATACAGACATCGTCCCTCAGTCATTACCATTCAACTTAGTACGCAATTCAATGTCCTCTGTTATTTTAACAAGCACAATTCTTTTTCCTGACCATGCTGATTTGAGAACAAAAAATTTTTTACAAAATGTGACTTGATCAGCCTCTCACTGAGTACAAACTGCATCATTCTTGCGAGATGACGTCACATTGACAAGTGCATTGCGATCGATGCATCGTTTATATACTGTTATGTGGTATTTAACAAACGAAAAAACTGCATGTAATAGCAAGTTTGTATTTAGTATATAGCTATCCAGCTGTTTGAAATAGCAAATTATTTCATTTTGTGGTATTTTGAAGACCTAATATTATGTATGATGTCATAGTAAACATTTCCCGTACAAATTAGGCCCTGCCTCCTTACTGTAACTTTAACTGTGCTGCGGAGGTGTTGTTAATTACCAATGATAATTTCTATTCCAATGTCGATACGATATATTCTGGTGAGCTTGAAGTAAAAGATACCTCAGAATCTGACATATCTGTTTCATACCTGGATATTTAACTTGAAATAGACCTTAATGGTAATTTAGCAAGCAAGTATATGATAAACATGATGAATTAAACCTTTCTATCGTCAACAACCCTTACTTATGCAGCAATATACCTTCATTACATGCATATGGAGTATACATATCACAGTTGATTCGATACGCTCTACCTTAGAACAATTTCGAAAACGGGGTATATTATTGACAATTTTATGAAACAAGAATCTCAGCGGTCTCGTTTAAAGTCATCATTTTGTAATTTCTCCGGTTAATACAATGACCTTGTCAGCAAACACAATTTACCACTTAGTCAAATGCTGACTGACGTTTATCATACAAATTGTCAGTCAATTTTCTATACACTGAATTGACGACAGATTTATCTTGTTATTTCCTGATCATGACAAGGGGCGCATGACCGGTCAGCAGGGAATGTTCAATCCTCCATGGCGCCCGATCTCAGCTCTGATGTTTCGGGGGTCTCTTACTGCTCTGCTCCTATTTTGTGTTGTATTATGTACTTTGAGATTGAATACTGTTTGTTATCTCCTTATCTTTCCTTCCCTCTGTATCAAAATATTTAACTACAAACATAGATATGAGGAAGGGTGTCTTTTCTAAAATGTTGAATTTTGTTGCCCCATGGTTTGTTTTATGGGGGCAGGGCTATATCAATCAATGAAAATTAATTTATTTTATGAAAATCTGCTCATAACTCTTAAAGAAACTATCTATATACAAAACTGTAAAAAAAAAAAAACGGCGCTGTCTAAGTTATAAACAAGTGTGAATGCATTACTTCTTTGAAAAGCTTTTTCTCTGCTCCTGAGTATGAAGCTGCCGATTTTTTTCCAAATTGTGAATTTAATGATACTGCATCCGGAGTGCCAAAACTAAGGATACTAAGGGTATGTTATGATAAGCAACGGTTTCAGTTTCAGCAATTTGTTAATTTTATGGCCTCTGGTTCAATACGGAAACCGAAATCGATTGTGGGAAAAGAGTAACACGATGGTCAATTTAGACCTTTCAGGTTGGTACCTCTCCTTAACGTTAATTAAGCAATATTGATTTCAAAAATATCTTTTCTTTGTAAAATTCTTTGTAAATTCAAACAAAGTTAGTGCCATTTTCTTAAGAAATGGAATTGGAATTTAATTCTTTCCTGCATAAGAAAATTTGTATTTTGCCATTTATTTCTTTTTTTTAGATTTCTCTTATCAATTATCAATTAGGGCAAAAAAAATCAATCAAAACAAAAAAAGAGTGATATCTATAAATGAATCAGGCATTATATCCCCATGAAATGGGCAATACTCTTGTATGGATTCAACATTTACTTTATAAAATATAAAATATGAGATGTATTAAAGCATAATTGATTGTTCCTTAATGTGTTTCCTATCTACTAATCTGGATCATCCTCCTATTTTACGCCACTTAAGTAATTCTTATAGAAACCAAATGTTAAATTGTTGAAAAAATATGAAGCAAATGAGCAGTCATCGATCTTATGAAAATCTTCAGTCATTAAAAAGGTAACAAAAGGATACAAACAATAAAAGATATTTTCTTACAAATCTACGCGCTCTTTATTTGAAAAAAAATTGTGAAGGAATTTCCGATTACGTGTTGATTTATGTTTTGGATCATTTTTTGATTTGATTTTAACATATTTTATTTTTTATCACAAAGGGATCAAAAAGCAAAGAAACACGCACACTAACTATCGATTCCCGCCTACATTTTGGAACAAATTAATTTAATATGAATAGCAATTTGGTCATAAAATCTTTGTTTAATACGAAGAACAGTTCAATGGTAATTGATAAATCGTCTTAATACATGTACCAGCGCTAAACAGTAAATTATCTATAATTCCAGCTCTTGAAAAGGGGGGGGTAGACGATTTTTTCCCATTAAAATCGGAGTTTCAATCATCACTGTATTTTGAAATAGTCTTGGATATGATTATATGTTCCTTATATCTTTTCTTATGTTTTAGGCATATAAAAAAACATAAATATTTCAATAAAATATAATTTTTCAGTTGTATATCGCTTTGAAATTGGTGGAAAATAAGCATTTTTATCGGGTTTTTTGTGAATAAACTTATGCCCCCCCCCCCCCGT
>PRKT01001049.1:0-47928 GCA_003671525.1 Saccostrea glomerata | reverse complement strand
GGGGGGGGGGGGGGGGGGGAGATGTTTTAAAAATATTTTCCGTTTTCCATTGATTTCTATAGTAAAAAGCACAAGTTTTTCCAAAATTTTAGAGTTATCTTTCTTTGTTTTCGCAAATAAGTAATGTTTTATGAAAATTCATATAATTATCTATAAAAAATATTAAAAATTCATCAAATATGTTAACCTTTGAAAATTGACTTGGAGGTAGGCGGGAGAACAATACTATCGTTCGCAGTTCTTCTAACAACTTACAAGGTATTCCTATTATTTCTCCTGATCATATTCTCCGCATTTGTTCATTCTTTGTAGCTAGCTCTATACAACAAAGTAAACTCTAAGACTCCTTACAAAAATGAAACTAGTGAGCTAGGTGAAAATCAACTGGAAAAGTACAAATTTAAGGCAAAGCAAACGCAGATTTATTAACACTTCATAGATAAAGCAGGTGCTACAGTGTATTGAGACGTTACCATCTTATATATTTCTTTTACATACATCTCATTGTTTTTTGTCATGATAAATATAAAAATCCTCTAAAATAAATATGTAAATATGAAAATCATCATTTATGCTCTGAGCAATTTTCTTTAAGAATAAAGTAATTTGTAGGAGTTCATGCATGCATAGTTTTAATTAAGACAAGAGGCTCATAGACCACATTGCTCACCTGAGTAGATTTGACCATGCAGTTCTTTAACATATTTTCCAATTGTAATAAAGTATTGTGACCCCACCCTACCTCAAGGGTCAATGGCCATCATGATTTAGATGATTAAAAATCTACACTACCCGAGGATATCTCCACTTAAGTTTCAGTATTGAAGGGTCAGTGGTTTTTAAGAACTTTTTAAAGATTTGTCTTTTACATTTCTATTTAAAACTTTGATTGCTTATTGTGGCCCTACCCATCGCCTTGGAGTCATGATTTGTTTACTTTAGAATTTACAAAAAACCAGGATGCTTCCACATTAGTACGCTTTTCTGTTCTAGTGGTTCTCGAGTTTTTAAAGACCCACCTTTTTGTCGTCTTTTCTTGTTTATCTCACTTTATTACGGGATATAGCTCTTCATTTAAACAATGAAAACCTTTACTAAAGGATTCTTTGTACTAGATTTGATTAAAATTGACTCTGCGTTCATTGAAAAGTTGAAAACGTAAAAAGTTTACGGACAGACAGGCATACATGTAGAGGCGCAAAGACAAAACGACTGACAGCATATGATATGGGAAGCTCACTTGAGTCTTCGCCTTATATAAACTAAAATCCTACAAGCACAAAATTATTCAAAGAATTCCTTTGGAGTATCCCGGGTTTCGGGATCAAGGCTGAGCATTTCCCTCCCGGCTGATATAAATCTCCATAGATGCATCAGTGCCAGTGCATCTTTTTCAGTAGTTGGAAGCCCTTCTTCTTCAAAATAATTAGACATTGGCAGAACGTTTGTTAACGGTATGTTAAGTTTTTTAGAAATTGACTGACATATCTCTTCTACACATGAAAAATGAAAAACATATTTAACATCTGTATTTGGTACGCCTATTCTGTCAATTGAAGTCAGAAGCACGAAAGGGTTGTAATCTAAAAAAAAGAATTAAAAACCCTCTAAAAGTGAACTCTGTGATATCAAACTTGAATCAATTTTACAAAACACAAAAATAAATATCATATGAAAATGTTGAAAAAGAAAAAAAATAGCTCTCACTGGAACAGATGGAACCAAGATCTTTTATAATAAGCGATATCTCTCTCTCCAGCTCTTTTCTTTTTTCTCTCTCTCTCTCTCTCTCTCTCTCTCTCTCATGTAAAAAAAATTCTGTCGCAAATATAATGAATGCTCTGTTTAAAATAACGTGTACAAAAAAATAAATGAAAAGTAAATTAATTTAGAACTATTTCCCCAAATATCATCTTTTGATTTAATTCAATTTATTTTATTCGTAGAATGATGAAGATATTATATATGTACATTGTACATGTATATTGGGAAACATAAATAGACATATCTGAAAAAAAAAACAACAACAAACCTCAGGAAAGCTTTAGAGCTTTTATTTTCAATGTTCCAAAGCTTTACAAAAATGCATACAAAAATACCATAGTAACAGTGATTGTGACGACAAGGTAAGCGGGGTGTTATGGTCTATATTTTAACGTCATAGGTTAAATAATAAAGAAATAAATAACAACTTCAATGGGAATTGAATTGGGTCAGTCACGTGATTTAATCCTGTGAAGGCCGAAGACCTTATCAGAAAATTTGATCATGTTAACCGACACTTCAATTTCCAATTCAGTAACTAAAGGTACCTGAACATATTAAACATGTTAATTATTACTTGAATACATGTATACATTTGAGACCGACAATTGAATAATTTGGAATCGAATATAAATTATTGCACGTCGTAGATTTTGAAAAATGAAGTAGGGTGTAAATCGGATTGAATGGCGGATACGCTTCGAATTCATCAGGCTAAGAACTTTATTTCGAAGGGAATATTTTGTGAAAAACTACTAGTGATAAGACATTTTTTTTGGCTAAGGATATTTTTATTCGTGGAAATTTATAATCGATGCCGAAAAGACACAAGGAACACTTCTGAAGATCGATGATAAAAAGCTCGAGTTTTGGTCGCCGGAAAATGATGAGTGAATCCGATTGGTCGATACATTTGACTGAGCCAGTTAATTTGCATTCAATTTTTTTATTTGATCAAAAACGTTAACATTCAATGAATAATTCTGTAACTAAAGGTAAATTTATGATGTTAACACAAAGACACTGCCGACAGTTAACATTGAACTGCTACATGTACAGCGCAGATCGAGGTGTTTTTCAACCGTTTGTGTCGCAATTACAATGCTTTGTTATTTTCTACCAGATCTACGCATTTATCGAGATTGATTGACTGTATACAGTTTAACGTCCCTCTCAAGAATTTTTCACTCATGTGGAGACGTCACCGTATGCCGGTAAAGGGCTTCAAAATTAGACCTTTACTAGGCATTCAGAGCGATTGAGAAGTAAGGGTTTATTATCGTGCCAGCGCTTACTGTGAGACGGGACCTTCGTTTTTAAGGTCATATCCGAGAGATATGTGACTTTCACTTCTGATGCCCAGCGCTTGGCGAAGAAATAGTCACTACCTATTTTTACGTTTAGGTTCGATGCAGCCTCTCGATCAAGAATCGAACCCGGGCGTCTCGATCACGAAGGGAACGTTCCACCACTAGGCTACCGTGATAGGTCATTTATCGAAAATAGAAATATGTTTAAAGATTGCAGTTGATCACGAAGGTTTAAAAAAAGGTCTACCCAATAAATAAGGATAAAAGTGACAAAAAAGAAAAGCTTCCTTCGGTATATTCTCTATGCACACAGGTTAAATCGATCACCAAAAATGTATGAAATGTTTATTATACATTGTAAATTAAGATAATTATAGTCAACTTACTTGTTCTGTTCATTTTTATACAGGAAAACAAAAGTAAGTAAAGTCATTTCATAATTTACATATACTAGTAGATGCTATTGCGATTATGTGATTAAGGTCTTCAATCCCTTAAAGGACCAAATTTAATGAAATTGAAACATAACAGATATATGTAGGCATTGAATACTCAGTTTATTTAGACATACTTCCCATTTATTACTATAAGTATGTTTAGTGGGATGTGTCCTAATTCATGACCTTGAATTTTGTTAAGAGTTATCTCCCCTTAATTTTATAATTAATAAAAAAATCAATTAAAAAAATTAGCTAGTAAAAAAAATATTTTCAAATATCATTCTATTTTTGATATTTCAATGCATCTTTCCACCACAGGATTTATTGATATTCAAATTATTTGAATTTTTATTTTGAAAAAAAAAACGCTTTTCCCCACAGACTTCAATGCAATATTTGTTAAACAGCTACTGCTTAATTAATGAAATTTTTGCAAATTTCTCGTGGGCAATCCTTTCCGACCATAACATGCTTTAGCATTATATGAGAGTATTGTGTAGTTGACGGACATTTAAGGGTAGAGAATTTTGTCCCATTAGGGATTGAAATCCGTAAGTAACATATCCACCTCCGACAAGCTTCATACAGAATTGAAAATAAATGCTTTTTGTATGTTTATATATAGGAGAAATACCGAAAATGTATACAAAACAATATGTGAAAAATATGTAAATATTGCATATTTACATTAAAGTATTTTGGTTTCCCGTCTCTGGATATTACTGGCACATCTGAGTTATTAAAAATGGGAAAAACGCTTCCAAGTGTTCCACTTATGGACAGACAACACGTTTCTAAGAAATATATAACTTTTCCTAAGAATTTGTTATTAGGGTATCGGTACTTAAGAAAGTTTCCTCACAAAGGCATTAGGACAAGACACCACAAGGTCATATGTCATATTAATTCCTTTTAGGTAATATTCTGAATAACCTATTTCAAACCTCTTAACCTCATTAGCATAAATCGGAAGAATTCGGAAATAAACAAAATAAAATATTAACAAAATCTGTAAACGTCCGAACAGTTTTCCCCGTGAGACCAACATGCGAGAGGTGAAAATTGAGAGAGAAATTAAACACGAAAAAAAGAGGTAAAACTTAATGTTATCTCGATTTATAAGATTTGTAAATTGCAAAAAGTTGAAAAACAAACGTTTCTTTACCTGAAAAGTGAAAGTAGGTTTGCAGTTTCTTATTCTGTCAAGTGCTATTACACTTTCAAATGTCAAAACAGCACATCTTGATTTTGTAAACATGTTTCCACGTGGAAGGGAGAAGTTGTGTCGGTAAAGATTAACCCGCATACATTGATTTAGTAAACAGAAACTCTCGTAAGTAGAAGTTCATTTATTTTTTCGATTACCTGTAGCACAAAATAGCTTTAAATATTTTGGGGCAAATCTGTCAAATGCTGTTAATAGTAGGTCTTGAATTGATGAGAAAATGCAGGTGTGCTATAGTTCTTCCTACTTGTAAGGTAGTCTACTATGCATGCATATGCAGAGTTACGCGTATAAAACTCATTATTCCTACTTATCAATACCCAGTGATTTGTGGGAACCATATGTGCTTTTTTTTAATTCAAGGAGTCTGAAATTTAATTCTATTCGTAGAAGTTCTTCCAAATTTCCTCGACACATATACATGTGTACCTGGAAAAAGGTTTGTTTACATTTGTTTGCAGTTTTAATAGAGTCAGCTGTTTATAGCAATCATGCAGTTTTCATTAGAGCTTACTGATCAAAATATGGTTGTTAGTTTTCTGATTTTATACCTTTGAATTTACAGGCAAATGATGTAAATGCAGTTCTCACATACTTGTGTATATATTCGGTATGAAACTTCACATATGCAGTTGTGGCCCGCGTCGAGCAATGATTAGAGCGTCTGCTCTAGATTCGGGAAGTAAGGAGTCTATCCTTACTTTGTTGGTTCAAATTCCACAATGGGACGTGGAGACCGGTCCTTCGGATTAGACCTATAAACCGAGGCCCTGTGTCGCTGTGGGTGCTGGGACAAAAAAAAAATCCCTCACTGCTCATTGGCCCTCAGTGCCTTGGATAGGACAAAATTTGTTGCCCTCCACCAGCAAGTGTTGGCATCTCCATATGAGTGAAAAATTCTCCAGAAGGACATTATAAATAACATACAGTCAACCAATTACATATGCAGTTTATGTAATTTTTTTCCCATATGATAATGACTGTGTCCATGTTTGCTATGGGAAACCCCAAATATGTGGCAGATCAAAAAGGATATAAAAATAGAAGATGCACAATGGCAGTATGTAATACCGTTAAAGAAACTCTGTGAAAGTCATCTAATAACACTCAGTGTTATGAGAGGAATTAACGGTTAAGAGATGCATGGATACACCAAAGCATAACAGACGGACGGACATACCGATTAGTTAATATACTCTCCTGCTTTTCAAGCGGGGGTATAATAATTAACATGCATGCATCAATCTGTGTAATGAAAAGATATTGCTTAAGAGATAATTTACATTGATGTTTTGTATTTTTTTTTTGTAAGAATACATGTATTTTATTTACATATTGTTTATTTATTTCAATGTGTTAAATGAAAAGTAATTTTCTTTAATGTTTGTCTATTGCAGGTTAAAGTACATATTGAACAGCCATTTCCATGTATGACAAAAATAACACAATTGACCCTATAAGGTAATAAACAAACATTATATAATTTAGAGAATGTAGATAATGAAGCACAAATGTGAAATCATTGTAGACACAGGCTAGAAATAGTTTTCATTCACTGCTCACTCAGACTTTTACTGGTCAGCTCATCATAATATCACTATCCCACTAGGCTAGTAGATTAAAAAAAAGAGCCGGACAAAAAACCATAGTAATAATAATCATGATTAATGTAATAGTTATATTTTGTTTAATTAATGTGATACACAGTTGGGCAAATAATTAATCTAAACAAAATAGGATTCTTAAATGACAACTTTTGACACAAGCCTGCCAAATTACTAGCCCAACTATACATTGTATTTTTTTATACATAGACCTGGCCCAAACGACAGATGCCCCCTACAATGTCCTAGCTTAGATTTAAAAAAAAACATTCATGTGGGCCTTCAATTATTTTTTGGCCTTGCATTGTAAAGTCAGCTATCAAGACATTCCTTCCTTTTTTGTTGTTTGTTTTTTAATGATATGCACCATCCAAAACAAATTATACACACAAGAATTTTTTCCACTTTCAACATATAGGCTTTATTGATCTTTACATGTATATAATGTATGTCTTTTAATTCTTTTGAAAAATGATATTGTTGATTAAATTTAAAAATGGTTTTCAATATATATTTGCACATAATACTGTTTTAAATGCACAAGCATTATATTTTATAAAAATAAATTTAAAAAAAGCAATAAAAAGAAATCAATCAATTAAAGTATACACTGATGTGCAATGAATGTTTCTTGCAGGATATTATACTCTGAAGACAGTGATGTGCAAATTCAAGGTTTGACTGTTGTTAGTATTGTATATGTAATTGTAAGGATGAATGTATAACATTTAATAAGCAACATTATTTATATTTAATTATTATAATCCTGATCATGCTGTTTGGAATAAACAAAGAAAAAGTATGCTGATACATAAATCAGCATATTATGCAAACTGTAAATGATTGCATTACATATTTTTTTCTGATTTGCATCTAGAGCATTGATATCTGTCAGTATTTTTCATTCATTTTTTTTTTCAACATAATTGAAATGCTTGTATGATATTTGGATTAATTAATTTCGTGGATTGCATTAACTTATTAATCATATTTGAAGTTCAGCTGTAACAAAACACATTATTTGCTGAAAGCAGTAACCACGAGAATAGGAAAGGATGTCAAGTCCAAAGAGTAAGTATGTTGATTACTGGTGATGATAATGTTATTGATGTAAATAGAGTAAATACAACAATAAGATAGAGAGAGCAAAAATAATCTGTAGACAAAAAATAAAAAAAAAAGATTTAAATCTAAATTCTTTTCAAGAATAGGCGGGTCATGATTAGTCACGCTGAGATAGTTAAGAGGGGATTTAGATTTGTTCAGATCTTAATGTAAATATTAGAAAATTATTTTGTTTATTTCTTGGCTTTTAAGTTACGTAGAGATCTCCATAATATAAGTTTTCATAATTTAAATCACCTATTATATGGAGACTTTAGATATTATTTATGTAAGTAAAAAAAGCTACAATTTTCAACAAGGAACTCTTTTAAATGCATTGATAAGTTATGTTGTTGTTTGTGTAGTGATAAAGGTTTTATAAAATAGTTCGGGTTCGGGATACATATATTTGATACGTCACAATCAGCTGATTTACCACCATATTAAGCCAGCTGTGAATATACCCTGGATTGACACAGACGTCTGACGACACTGTCCCGTCCGAGGTCCACAGCTCAGGTGGGTTGTAACTTATTGTTACCCCTCACCATTTTCACGAGTTATACTAACTACATAGATTGTATTTCCTTGTACTAACGCACTTCACAACATTTGTTATGCTAATGCAGTTAAAAGTTGCAAATTATTTATATTCAGGTATTACGAAAAATACATAAAAGTCATATTTTTGTGTGATGTAAAAGTAAACTTTTCACATATAAATTATTAAGCCCTGCCCCCTTTTTCAAGCCTCAACAATGCTGCTTTTTGTCCCCAGCTTATGCAAAGGCGAGGATACATTGAATCTCATTCAATCTGATTCGTCTGTCCGTCTGTCTGTCAGTCCGTTTGTCTGTCAGTCTGTCAGTCTGTCCCTCCGTCACAAGAACTTTAACCTTGGCCATAACTTTTAATTTAGTGGAGCTATGACTCACATATTTTATATATGTATTTCTTAAGACATTTTTTTTTTGAAACCACCAAATTGGACCTTTTGACTTTGACCTTGGAGTTCGACCCGATGTGACACAAAAAATCCAAACTAAGACTTTGGCCATAACTTTCGATTGGTAAGTACTAGGAGTTTCATTTTTCACATGTGTATTCTTTGTAGAAAGACGTTTTATTGGATACCAACAACTTCGACCTTTTGATCTTGACCTTTGATATTTCCGTACTTATGAGAAAAATTTAACCTTGGCCATAAGTTTTGAATGGTAAGGCAAGGGCTCTCATACATTAAATATATAATTCTTGTGAGAAGACCTTACATTGAATGCCAAGAACTTTGCCCCTTATTTTGGAGTTTGACCTACTTTTCAAAAACATTTACCTTGGCCACAATTTTTGAACAGTAGATACCAAAACTTTCATATTTTACATAGGTATTCTTTGTGCAAAATCTCTCAATTGATACCAACAACCTTGACTTTTTTACTTTGACCTTGGAGATTTTTTGTACTTATGAGAAAACTTTACGCTTGACCATAACTTTGAATGGTAAGGGCTAGGGATTTCATACTTGATTTTTAATACTTTTGAGTAGACTTTTCATTGGATACAAGAACGTTAACCCTTTGACATTGACCTTTGGAGTTCATTGATAATTTCTAAACAGATGACTTACGAAAGTGTGTTCATCTTATTTGCAAAATATCATCTCGACCAAAAAGACATTGAAAGCGGGGGACCACAATTTTTTGAATTTGCTTGTTTATATTTGATTGCAGTTACGTTTATCTGTGTTGTTTGTATACTGCACTGACGTATACAACTATAATTGTAAATTTATTGGGTAATTTTTTTTCCTTCATTAGATGAAGGAATACGTTATTATTCTCGCAACCGAGTTCTGTATAGCATACGTCTGTCTTCACCAATGTCGACAGATTACACTGAACAGTGACACAGTTTTGCCCTATTTATAGGGGAACAAAAATGGCAGACAAATCGTAATAAACTTTAAGCCCAAAATATCCAGAGGAAATTGAAAATGATAGTATTAAGAACGCCAAGGAGTGTGATTAAAGACACTTTTAAACATGTTATGTGCAAATGGTGGTGAAATAATACTCTCTGTACACACGTATACATTGTAACCCAAGAAATCAAAACGTGAGTCAAATTGTTAATGAATTGAACTACCCACGTAGGAAGACTAACTAACAAAAACATGCAAAAAAACTTTCGTTTTATCAACAGGAAACGCCAACTCAAAAAACTAAAGAGAATCCTTTGTTCTTCCCAATCTTCCCAACAGCGCGAACTCTTGATCGGTAAATGTGATAACATATTAGAAAGGGCCAGCTATAATTTCAACGGGCGTGAATTTAAAGTACGAACATGTTGTGCGATACAAATGACATCATATACGCCATCATTTGTCTTGGATGCATTGAATGTTATATTGATGAAACCGGCTACACTCTTTTTACCCGTCTGAATCAACATAAGCAACTTGTTATTAAACCAGAATACAGAAAAAACATGAGGCCCAGGGGCCACATCGCTCACCTGAGCAATTGGATAAGAAAAAGCACACATCAGATCAGAACTGAAAGTTTACTAAGGGGTGATGGGGCTTGAATTTTAACCCTCCAGGGGTCATGATTAGAACAAACTTCAATCTAAACTACCTGAGGATGTTTCCCTATAAATATTACTAAGCATGTCTTTAAAGTACTTGAGTAGAAAATTTAAAAAGTTTTTCCTAGAAAATCCTATGTAAAACTTTTATCGGTCATAATGGCCCCACGTTAATGCTAGGGGGTCATGATTTCAACAACAAAGTTGAATCTTGAATCTACACTACCTAGGGATGATTCCACAGAAGTTTCATCTTTCCTGTCTCAATGTTTAATGAGAAGAAGAATTTTCCTATATATTCCTATGTTAAACTTTGATCGGCCGTTTCGGCCCCACCCTACCCCCGGGGGTCATGATTTGATAAATTGAGTCTACACTAACCTGAGGATGATTCCACATGAGTGTCATCTTTCCTGGTCCAGTGGTTCTTGAGAAGAAGATTTTTGGGATATTTTGCTTTTTAAAACTTTCATCGGCCATTTTGGCCCAACCCTAACCCCGGGGGTCATGATTTGAACAAACTCGAATCAACACTACCTGAGGATGATTCCACATGAATTTCATCTTTTCTGGTCCAGTGGTTCTTGAGAAGGATATGAAAATAACGAACAGTATTCAATCTCAACGTTCATTAAACAATAAACAAAATAAGAGCAGAGCAAACACGGACCTCCGAAACATCAGAAGTGGGATCAGGTGACATGAAGAAGGGAAAATCCCCTGCCGACCGGTCACAACCACCGTGTGCTCGTTGTCATAATCAGAAAATAACGGAAAAAATATGTCGTCAAATATGTCGTATAAATAATGGACTAACAATCGGTATGAAAAACGTCAGTGAGCATTTAATTCAATGACAAATTGTATTTGCCGACAAGGTTATTGTATCAACCATAGAACCTACGAAATTATGACTTCAAGCGAGACTTCCGACACCCCCGCCCCACCAACCCGCTTGTCAACAACCCACCCCGCTCAAGAAACCGCTCATACGCAGAGCAAGCTCCCGCGCATCGAACCAACCGAGACACACAAACACTGCACGCAGGAAACGAAGGTACATCGTCGCACAAGCAAGGGATGCTTACGATAGAAAAGTTAAAGCCACAACACCCACCACACAGTCCGGCCGCTAGACCCCCACCAGTGTCTTTTTCAAGTAAAACATCCAAGTATGAAGCAGAAGGGTCGGACTCTGTGGTATGTTTTATCTCAAGCTCACCAGCATATATCGTGTCGACGTAGGAATGGAAATTATCATTATTAATTAACAATACGTCGTCGATATATCTAAATGTAAAGTCGAAGGCCACAGCAAGTGTTTTTTTTTTCATGCATAAGATTTTGCATAAATTCTGCTTCATATGAATATAAAAAGAAGATCATAGAGATGTTTCCTATATATTGTTATGTAAAACTTTGATCTGCCATTTTGGCCCACCCTACCCCCATGGGTTATGATTTTAACAAACTTGAATCTATACTACCTGAGGATAATTCTTTATGAGTTTCATCTTTCCTGGCCCTGTGGTTCTTGAGAAGAAGATTTTTAAAGATTTTTCCTATATATTCCTATGTTAAACTTTGATCGGCCATTTAGGCCCCACCCTACCCCCAGGGGTAATGATTTGAACAAACTGGAATATACACTACCTGAGGATGATTCAACATAACTTTCATCTTTCTGGGACCGGTGGTTCTTGAGAAGAAGATTATTTTTAAAAATGCCGTTAATTTTTCACTAATTCATAATTATCTCCCTTTGGAAAAGGACGTTGTCCTTCATTTGAACAAACTTGAATTTCCTTTACCCACGGATACATTGTAGCAAGCTTGGTTGAAATTGGGCCAGTGGTTCTTGAAAAAAAGATGAAAATGTGAAAAGTTTACGACAACGACAATGACGACAGACAACGGACAAATTTTGACCAGAAAAGCTCACTTGAGCCTTTGGTTCAGGTGAGCTAAAAATCAGTTAAGGTAATTTCACCATCCTATAATATCATAGGATTTTGCCAAAAACTGTTTTTGTTTGAACAGTATCTTTTTGGTGGAATGCTTTACAATATGCGTAATGATTAACATGATAAATGTTGTTAAATGTAAGAATTTTAAAAAAATGCATTTTTCTTTATTTAATCAATTATCTTATCATCGAAAAAGATCTTGACATTAACTCCTTCCAAGGTCTCTTTATTCGGACATTTGCTTTATTGTATTTCTAATGTAAAATATTTTCCCTCATATTCATAACTAAAGAAAAAAAAACTTATAAGTGGGATGTAAATAAAATATTCAGCATCAGAATAATGCATGCTAATCAGTTCTTACATATTTTACTTAATACTTTTTTAATCAAAAAGGAGGCTCTAGTTTTTTTTTTTTTATGTTGTCATATACTTCTGATTATTCATGTCTCCCATATTAGATAATATTGCGAACGTTTTGGACAATAAATGGATAATTTCATGCATATTAAATGGAATTAGATACAGTTTTGGTACTTTATACAAATAAAAGTGTGAGGGTGGAAAATCCTTAAGTGCATACCTAAACATGTGTGGTAAACACAGGTAAAAATTATCTCTTTCTGTAAACGCAGACATGCAAATGACATCAAGAGATAGGAAAAAGAAAAACATTGTAGCATTTTAAGCCAAAACTTAATAGTCTTTTCACATACTAAAAAATAAATGGTCTTTCAACAATTTCCCTGCAATTTTATATTTGACATCATAATATATATATATATATAACGACCCACTTCCCTTGTAGTCACAATCAACTGAAATGTAAAATTGTTGTTTATTCAATTAAAGTTAAGCTTTTGGAGATTGAGATTGAAAAAGCTTTGCACCGATTTGAAACAGGTTTTTTTAAGAAATGAATAACAAGATTAGCAGCTTTAATGGGAATTGAGTTTGGTCGGTCAAGTGATAAAATCCTGTGAAGGCTGAAGGCCTTCTCAGAAGATTTGATCACGTACCGACCCACGTTAATTTTCATTGAAGTTAATAAACTTGTTATTTATTACTTATATAAACATTTGAGACAGGCAATTGAATATCTTCGAATCTATTTATGGCACTTAGCGTCTGTCGAAGATTTTGAAAAAAAAATGACGCAAGGTGTAAATAGGCTTCCATGGCGGTTACATTTGGAACTCTAAATATAATAAAAGAAGAAAAAAAACAAAACAAAAATGCACTATTTGAAAACTCAATTTCTGTTTAATCCGCGGGTATAAAATTGAGCAGATTTCCGAGATTTTCACAATATACCTTACAAGTATAATAAGTACGCTTGGACAAATTTTCGCGGAAAGTTTGTGACCACCTACATAGCGTAAATTAATACAACGCGGTAAAAAGTACTTCTACAGTATTATGGTAAAAACTTTGAATCACTATACCTGACTGTAGTTACCAATGTTTAACTACAGTACACTTACGTAAAGTTTAATATGCGCCTTTTAAAACATTTATTTTCAAATAGCCACACTGGGAAAACAATGGAAAGCAAAAGTGTACTGCAAAACAGGCAAAAAAATGTGCTATATTTACCTAAATCACGAATATATTCGCAAATTTTCTTTACTGCTCCAAAGTGGCCCTTCTCTTCATAAAGATTGGAATCAGCTTTAATAACGATGGCTACACAATGCATCCTATCTTTAGTTTCCGGAATCATTCTGTAATTTGTTTCTGATGTTTTCATTTTCTCTGCAGTCTCTATCTGAAGAAAATTCATTACTATGATATATTCCTTGAAGTAAATAAAGAAATGAATTTGCAGAAATTAATACGAGGCAAGTCGAAAAAATCTAACTTTCCTATCGATTTTTCCAGTACTTCCTAATCTATGTTTGTTGTTTAACGACAGCTGCAGAATTTTTTATTTAAGTTCAGAGGCCACCAATTAATTGCAGGATGAGAGCTAAGCAGTACATATGACTTGACAAAGAGAAATGTACTGTTTTTTTCAGATTAAAAAACACATTTTTGCAATGTTGAGCGATTCATTTTGGGACTTAATTTATACAAATGTATTATTGTTAAAATCTACGTGTAAAGGACGACAACTTGTTGTTTTTTACACGTGTATGTGATGTTGCAGTCACGTTTTTCAGCAAATTTAATACTTGCAGTATTAAGGTCATATATCAATTCAATTATTGCAATGACAATACCTGGTAAAAATGTAATTTTACAACGATATGTAACTTTTTAGCACCGTGTGTAGTTTATGACAAGTGCTGCAAACCTTTATAAACTCTATTTCTATTCTGTAATTTACTTTAAATTCATTGTAATCATACATACAATTGTCATGAATGTGAAAGAAATTGAAACTCCTACTTTTTACATTTTTATTGCTCTTAATGGATCCCTGAACATGGTTAATTTATATTAAAAAAAACTTGTGCTTGCTTTTAAAGTAATGAAAAGTTTGTCTCAAGAATATTTGAATATTATTAGTTATGTTACCCAAGTTAGATCAAGGGCAACACGGAAGCCTTTTACATTCCAAAAGCACAAACTGAGTATTATAAAAGATCTTTAAAAGTTTCAACTGCAATATTATGGCAGCAGTTGCCTGACTAAGTAAAAAACTATCATTCTTTGACTTCTTTAAATTCAGCACATTTGCAAAATTATAATTCAATTAGATGAGGAAATTGTTCTTAAAAGCACAATATTTTTTTTCAAATATGTGTAGCAGGGCTCTCCATCGGTTGAAGTTTTCAAGAGTTGCAAAGTTCATGGACTAAAATTTCGCGTTATTTTTTAGATGAAAGAAGGATATGTAGATAACGAAAAGTATTCATTCTTTAGCTCCATAAAACAAAAGAAAATAAGAGCAGAGTAAACCCGGACCCCCCGGAACTCCAGAGGTGGGATCAGGTGCCATATAGGAGTGAGCATCTCTTGCTGATTTGGTCACACCCGCCGTGTGCTCCCTGTCATGATCAGGAAATAACGGTAAAAAATCCGTCGTCAATTCAGTGTATGATAAATAGACTAACAATTGGTATGAAAAACGTCAGTCACTCTTTGACTCAATGATAATTGTGTTTTCTGACAAGGTCATTGTATCGACCATAGAACTTCAAAATGATGACTTTAAACGAGACTGCTTATATTTTTGTGTCATCAACTTGCTTTTCAATAATATACCTCGTTTAAGAAAGTGTTCATACGTATGGCATATTCTTGTGTATCGAATCAACTAAGATATAGATTCTCCGTATGCATATGATGAAGGTTTATTGCTACAAAAGTAAGGGAAGTTGACGATAGAAAAGTTAAAGTCATAAATTTTATCATACGGCTTGGTTGTTAGATTACTATAATTGTCTTTTTCCAAGTAAAATATCCAAGTACGATTGATTGATTGTATATTGTTAAACGTCCCTCTCGAGATTTTTTCACTCATATAGAGACGCCACCACTTGCCGGTGGAGAGCTGCAAATTTTGTCCTATGCTCGGAACTTAGGGCCATTGAGCAGGGAGGGATCTTTGCATGCCAACACCTACTGCGATAAGGAACCTCGGTTCATACGGTATCATCCGAAGGACCGGTGTAGACGTCCCACACTTGGATTCGGGCTATCTAAGTATGAAACAGAAGTGTTTGACTCTGCGATAAAATTTGCAACTGAATTACTGTTCTGAAGCATTTAATAACAAAAGAATACAGGCAAACACTTTAAATAGTGCCTAATTCGTGACACAAAGGCATGGTCGTGCGTATTGATAATGTAAAACACATGTTCTCTGGAGTATAGGAGATTCTGGTCGTTACAATCTAATTACTTCACATTTTTGGAAGGAAATTAGTCGTGATTATTTGTGTACAAGTTTTCTTGATTACCGAATTACAAAACAAAAAAGAGAAAATTCAGAATAGTAAAATACTTGATAACCGTCAAGCGAAAACCCCCTTATATGCATTGTTACATTATCGAGTAAAAGAGCGCTAAAGTTAACATTATAAATGTGTGCCGTATTTTGAAAATAAATGCAGTGAGAAGACGCATCATAAATTAAGATAAATATATCTCCATACAGCAAACGACCATACTTAAAAGCAGAATGAGTAGTCGTAAATGTAATTATTAAGGCAACTACTAAGTGTGAAAAAATGATTTACAGCAAACTAAAGGTGAAAATCCTCTAAAGTATCGAATGCCATAATCGTCACCTTTATTTTCATCTAATTTCGAGAAGCAATTTATTTTTACTTCTAAAAAATAATTATGGGGGAGAAGTTGCATATTATCTTGAGGCTAGGGCAGGAACAAAATTGACAAATACTCTTATTCAACATAATTTTGTTTAGTCAATTTGATATTAATTAACATGTCTATAGTTATGATTAAAAAAAAATAGAAAACTTAATCAAAGTAAAAAACCAAAGTGTTAGATTCCATAAAAAAAGTTGTAAATTTATTTCAAACTTAACAGCATTATGTACAAAGAATCAGTTACAAGCTTGAAGGAACAGGGAGGCGGGTCACAGAGATATAATTTATCAGTACTAATTGAATTTGGGAAACAAAATCCTGGGAACAGTTTGGTCAGTTTATATTATAACAAATGAAAAAGTTTATTTTATTTTGCCTTCTCAGTACTTCTCAAGAACCCCCCCCCCCCAAAAAAAAAGAGAAATAAAAGATTAATTGCTTCCTATGTACCTGAAATAATCTACATGTATGTTTACATATCAACATGTACAAATACCGCTAATTAAAGGTAGTAAACTGCATTAAAATTATTTATTGTTACCCGGCTACATGAAGCGTTCAGTATTCACAGGGTTTTTTTGATTTCTTTGTATTATCTTATTTGCATGTCTTTGACATTTAAAGGGGAAAGTAGGAACTATTGATTATTCATCCTTTAATTCTTTGTTTGCAAAAAAGAGTTAAAAACCAAATTGAAATATTTCTTTATTTTCAAACTGTTGGAATAATAATTCAACATTATGTTGTAAGAAAAGATGACAAATTTTGTTGAAAATAAAAACAGTTAATCTCTAAATTGTGTTGTATCCTAGAACTACATGGTTCAGGGTGGGTATAAGCAACTTAAACTTTGATAGGTTACAGAAAATTAATAAAATTGATTCAAATAAAACTTAATTAGATTGATAAAATATTTAGCATGGGGCTCTGAACTCTGTTTAAACTATTTTTATGTGTCCTGTCAAATCAACCAATCAAATCACAATTCCACATTTATACAGTGACGTAGCATGGTTTTCAAAAGGGGTTTCGGAGGACAAAATTAACTTACCTGAAAGTTGAGGAGAAAAAAAAATGTTCAAACTTGATAATCCTATTTCAGGGGATTGGGGGTTGGATAAGCCAGCAGGAAGCAGACATGCAGTGGGATTAAAACCACATTTAATGCTTTTTGTACAACCGCCTCCTTCTCAAAAGATTTACGACGGGTATATTATGCACTGGATTATTCTTATGCGCTTTTGATTCCATTCCACGTGCATGTACATATATGTTCTTTCTCCTTGTTTCTCTTTCTCTCTCACAAGGAATTGTTTCAATGATTTTTGCACGGATTGTCTCATACCACTATCGATTTGCATCTGTTCAGAATTGATGTACATGGATTGAATATTGTGGTAATTGTTAGCAAAGATGTATATATTTCATGGAAACTTCTTAGACGCTATAGGCGAAATCAGGTGTTATCTTAAAGTGTACATGTGACAATGTTTCATATTTCATCTCTTTGAAATATAAAAATGAATATCACGCCATATGCACAAAACGCGTGCTTAAAAGAGAAAACAGCATTACCCCTATCGCTAAATTGTTCGTTTTAAAAATGTTATCCTGTGTGGAAATCTTTATCCTAATCATTCTTTTTGATTAAAAAATATTAACCCTAGCCACACTGCAAATTACGAACTCACTCCTGGTAATAAATTTTTATCTACAAAGCTGAAACAAATACGAATGTAGATAAGGTTTTATTTGCAAAATTGTCGTCTACAATCAAGCTGGAAAAACACATTGTTTTTAAATAATCCTTTTTCCTAAAACAGACATTTATTAATCATGTAGACTTGCTATCAGACAAAATTTTTACTTACTATGCAAGTAATGCACATTGATAAAGTTGTGGATGTTAACATTCCTTCAATAAAGACCAGAAGTCTCTGTCAAGACTGTAGCTCTACCGGTTTGTACTTATCAAAAACCATTTCACTATTTTATGTATCTTTGTGTAGTCTACTTGTGTGCCAACTTATTTCGAAATCAAACAAAAACTGTAGAAGGAGTAGTGTTTAAAAGGAATTTCACAGATAATTCTATTTTTAGTAACCATGGTAACACCGATCATCGAATTCAAAAACCGATGCACTATTCTATGTATCTTAGTGTATTCTATTTGTGTGCCAAGTTATATTGAAATCAGACCAAAACTGTAGAAGGAGTAGCATTTTAAAGGAATTTCACAGAAAATTCTATTTTTAGTAACAATGGCAACACCGTTCATCAAAATTAAAAACCGATGCACTATTCTATATATCTTGGTGTAGTCTTCTTGTGTGCCAAGTTATATTGAAATCAGACCAAAACTGTAGAAGGAGTAGCATTTTAAAGGAATTTCATAGAAAATTCTATTTTGAGTAACCATGGCAACACCGTTCAGCGAAATTAAAAACCGATGCACTATTCTATGTATCTTAGTGTAGTCTACTTGTGTGCCAAGTTATATTAGAATCAAACCAAAACTGTAGAAGGAGTAGCATTTTGAAGAAATTTCACAGGAAATTCTATTTTTAGTAACCATGGCAACACCGTTCATCGAAATAAAAAACCGATGCACTATTATATGTATCTTAGTGTAGTTTACTTGTGTGCCAAGTTATATTGAAATCAGACCAAAACTGTAGGAGGAGTAGCGTTTTGAAAAATTGTTTACAGACAGACGGACGGACGCCGGACGCATTACTAACGAATAAGCTCTTCTGGTCTCTGACCAGTAGAGCTAAAAATATATAGAGACGGAGAGAAGATGATTGAATTCTGAACTTGCTTACCACCACAAGGAACGACAACTGCACTTTTTCAGAACATAAGAAAAAAAGGGGTGTCCTTCCATTAACTGGAACTTCAGTGCCAAATGTAAAGTTTCACTGGGTATAAATTATATTGCAGCAATGTGTATTATATGCATCTTTAATCGAGATCAGAGATCAGAAATGACAATTACTTTGATAAAGCTCTTCATGCTATTTTTTGTGAGATTTTTAGAAAGAAGAAATCAAATCTGTTCCTCAAACTGCTAAAAAATAATAATTTCATTTGAAAAAAAAAAACCAAGGACAGAAAGTATTTTCGATAGACGCCTTGATTCAATTTATGTGTGAAATAATATATCTATATTCTCTCTCTCTTGTGGCAGGTTCAACAACCACCAAGGACTGTGCAGACCAGTCATTCGGATGAGACCGTATTTAAACTGATTTACGATTTCTCAGTAGATGTTGGCACGAAAAGAAAACCCTACCTGATCAATGTCACTGAATGCTGAGTATAGGACAATTTTTTTTCTCAATCGGAAAGCAGTGGCGTCTATGTATGAGGGAAACATTTTCAAGAGGGACATTAAATACATGTAGTATTCAATCAATTTCTTTCTCTGGAAAATCATGGGACCGTTTGTTACCAGAATGCCCCTCATAAGCAGATATAATTTTGGTATTCCAAATGTATTTAAATTCGTATAAATGATAAGCAGCAAGTTGTTTTCTTAGGCCGAATAAATTTAGATATCAACAACGTACTTAATTGTATTATCAATTAGCAACAGTTTCTTTCATTCATATGTCGACTCGACATATCATTATTATGAAATTGTTCAAGCATTTTTCAATCAACAATTGACAAAAAAACTTTTTAAAGGAAATCTATCAATCTGATATCGTTTTTTATGAGGGGTGGGGGGGCACATTTTCAGAACATAAGAAAGTTGAGGGGGAGGGGGCTTCCAATTACTGGAAGTTCAGTGCCAAATTTAAAGTTTCACTGGGTATAAATTTTATTGCAGCAACGTGTATTATATGCATCTTTAAAGCAGGATCAAAAGGAAAATGCAATTGAATCTGTTCCTCAAACTGCTCCAAAATAGAATGAGTTAATTTGAAAAAAAAATCACAATTAGACAAAGTATTTTCGACGAACATCTTGATTTAATTAATTCATGTGTGAAATAATACTCTCTCTCTCTCTCTCTCTCTCTCTCTCTCTCTCTAAATGACGCAAAAAAACTTCAATCTGAAACAAGAAAACGTTTAAACCATCAATCTCATCTAAACTGTGTTATGCTTTTTTTCTTGGGGTGGGGGATGGGGGGTAAAAAATCTCTGGTATTAGATGAATCTGAGTTTTTCCGTCGACATTTTACGAGCATAGACCATATAAACAGATGAAAGACATTAAAGGCACAATAAACTTCCTCCCTTTAAATAGAAATATAAACTGACAAAAATGATTATAAAAAAGAAACAAAACATCTCGTGATCTTGTGTCTCTTTTAAAAAAAGGAGGGTAATTAAACCTGTTTTTTTTTTCTCCTAAAATGCTAAAATTATTGATCATTAAAAGGACGAATAACAATATAATTGAATAAGAATCACCTATGTACATTGTAATGTCATCTGCTGTCCGAGGTGATTTTACCTGTGCAGTTTTTACAACACGTCAAACAAATCAAAATGTCAACATTGTGACTGAAGGGAGGTTTTCGCTTGTAAGAGTTCATTGAATATGTGGAAACTTTTAAGCATTTTATTTACATCAATTAAATAACAATAATTGACATACAGTGCTAACATAGTTCTTCAGCCGGCTCTATTGAAAAGGCATTTTTTTTTATAATACAATTTATTTTGATGCAGTTACCAATATTAACCGTTACATGGAAGTGTGAAATAAATGATTTTTTTTGTTTCTTGATATGAAAGGTCCGACGAGGGTCAAGGAGATAACTGATTATGCAAGGTGAAGCCATAGTAATTAAGTGATCTGCCTTTTAGAATTGAAAGACAGTAGGATTGTTTGATTTAGTTAGAGAGAATGAATATGTTTGGATTTTCTAATTATCATAGATCTTTCTGTGTTGGCATTTTTTTATTCGGGAGCAATGCAGTAAAACATCTGTTGAAGAACTCTGGTAGTTTTTTTTACTAGTATGTACAGATATGGCTGATATAGTATGTTATGTATATTCTCTTGTGTCATCCTGTCTAAATATAGAATTTAGTATGTTGTACATATATACATTGTTAGACGGCACGTACAGTTCATTAAGGGATAAGTACTCTAATTCAAAAATGGTTAATCTATAAGCAAGGTTTTTTTTTCATGTTCGTAGTTTTTTTCAAATACTTTATAATTGAGACTCTTCGGAAAGAAATCGATATTATCTTATGCAACGTCATAATAATTAAGAAAAGTTAATAAAGTTAAAAAAGTTTTTTTCGGTATTTTTACCGTGCATGGTTTTCACATTGATTTAATAAATGTTTTAGACATCGTAAACCGAAGGTCAAAGATTTTTTTTTCCTTAAAAAAAATTGGACCATTTCAAAATGAAGGAATATAAAAACAAATTTAAAATGAATTTACCTTTGTTAAGTGTAAATCTTTTATTGTTACCATGGATCATAATGAAAACACAGGCCATAGGAATGCCATGTTTGATCTACATTTATTGTCCCCCTCTTGAAAAGTGGAGGATATTAATTTGGATTTGTCCGAACGTCTGTCCGTCCGTCCGTACCTCTACTCCCTATGGAATAAAGAATAAATCTATTGATTTTGAGGTCAAAAGGTCAAAGGTCGAAGCGCCGACGCTCGCTATGAAAATAGCTCGAAAATAGTCCTATCAAGAATTTCAAAATTTTAAGCACTTTTTCAACGATAACTTTTTACCTAGAAATATTTTGTTAAAGCATGTAGAACAAAAAATGTGTAGAATTTCAAGATCTTTCAAACGACATCTCGGAAAAAGGGCTGGCTCCTTTAATCAGGGGCCTTGAGGGGCCGAAAGTTTTTCCTTTATATCTCAAAAGGATTGAGAATTTGTGATACGTCAAAGAAGCAAAATTGTTCAAAATGTCAAGCTTAATTTATTGAAGTCGTCAAAATACGTCCGGCGTCGTCACTTTTGGTCAAACCGGAAATAGTTGGAAAACGCGTATTGTTGCCGTTCTTGAAAAGTTTTCTGGTAAAATATATCTCTGGGAGCATTATAATTATTTTTCCGTCGACACTTCCGGTTTGACCAGAAGTAACAGGAATGGCTTATTTTTGCAATAATTAACATGGATTTAGAGGAATCAAACCTTTTTCGGACGTTATTTCTCATTTCTGTTAAAAATGAAAGCCACTTCCGGTCAAACATGACGGACGACCTACTCGTTGCTTTGCAACGAGCTTTGCTCTAGTTTTTAAAACTTTTCTTTCTTTTTTTAAATGATAGTATTCAGTATGTGAAAAGAAAAAAAATTGTGAGGGGATAAAATCATCATTACAGTGTGATAAATATTCCATATAAAAAGAATCTTTTATAAAAACAATAAAGAATAAGCAATCAAATATTTATACGCGTACTGACGTACATGTATTTTATTTGCTTCAATTTACATGTATACATTTAATAATTTTACAAAGTCAGTCCGGGGGATCCGACTTTTTCCCTAAGCGGGGGACACAAATTCTCTGAATTAGCTTTATTATTTTTATTTTGAATAGCTAGCAGAAGGCGTATGGTTTTTTTATCAAACACATAATAAAGCATACGTTGATTGATTGATTGATTGAATAATGCTTTACGCCGAATCGGCAATATTTCAGCCATATATCGATGACAGTAGGCATACGTTGATAGACATAATTTATATAAAGGCAAAACTGGCATAGTGCATTACTGAGGAATAACAAAATATATATTTTTTACAATAGAGTAGAAATTTTAGGAGGAGCATCTGGCACAGAAAATCGCACATGTACTAGCTGATGCAGTACAAGTGTGTGAACTTCATTTACTATCACCGTGTGTATTCATTCGTTTAAGATTAAATAAACAAAACTATATTAGATATATATATTTTGAATTATCCACTTCCGGCAGGATAATCCTACTTTCGGTAGCATTACTAGCATTGACCTAGTTTCAAACCAGCATCAGGATAAGGATCAAACCAGGATCAGGATGAGGATAACTAGCATCAAAATCAGCAAGCAAAGGAAGCATCAAAATCAGCAAGCATAGGAAGCACCAAAATCAGCATTGATGCTGTAACAAAATTATTTCCCTGCACTGTATAAAATAGCAAAGATTTAACTGGAACGGCTGTGTCACATAACAGGTCCAGTCTAAAGACTATTTCTACCTACGTAGCTATTAATAGCTACCTTGGTACATGTATTTAAAGCGACCCAAAGTAGCTATTTTTACCTACTTTTTAAAATTTCTGCATTTTACGACGCAAAGACCAAAGGGCGCAACATGGTGCATACCATATCTTTTGATACAGTCACACTTATGATGAATACGACAAAATTTTGACTATTTCCTGAATCGGCAAATTTACATGTACATAGTTTCTATGCAAAATTGCTAATATACAAAGTAATCATTTTTGGCCAATTTTTTTCATATCCATCATCAGTGAGGACTAAACCAACAGAAAAAGCAACATTAGGTCTGTCAGTACAAGATGTACTAAGGCTACGATCTATGTTTTTTTTTTCAAGTTTAAATTTAAGGAATGTCACTCGTCAGCTTTTTATAAACGTTCACGCAGACCCCCTTCCTTAAAAACTATTTATTAAAATTCTTTTTTTTTTATAATATATTTAAATTCAACAATGTTAATTTGTAACATTCAACGAAAAAAATGGCCCAAAAAGCTACAAAGCAGCAACATTTTTAGGGACTATGTCTTGTGGCGAAAGGATATTTAGCAGTTAATTCTGCAAATCTGCAAATTTACATGTATTAAATTTAATATCATGGAATTTAGCCTCACATACTTTTCCTTGGAGAAGATTTTCCGTTTTGATATTTCAGGGAATATTTATTACAGGTCATAATTTTTGTTTTTAGTACAAGTTTTACACCTTCCTTTAATAAACATTGCCAAAAAAATGAAGATATGTCAAATAAGTTTAGATTAAATGTATACCATTTTTCGCCTGAAAATCACATATTTTGACCAATACTTCAAAATTCAAATCACTGACACCAACTTTTTCTTTCATTATTTTGAAGTATTCGATACTTGTTCTTGATCAGCTCTTACGTCGTAAAATGCTTGATTTAACAAAATGCTTTATTGTCTATTTATTTTTTGATACCCTAAATACATTTATGTTATTTTTAATGCAAAAAGGTCATAAAATGATACATGTCATTCAAACTATCTCAAGTAAAATAAAATTATATTTATTGCCAGGTTACATTAAAATATAAGTAAGGCTAAAGTAATTTACCACAAATTTATAGTTTAAGTGCAAAATTTATAGTTTAAGTGCCAAAAGATCAACTTAATAGTGCTGTAGATCAGTAAGATGCACACTGACCCCCTATTTTCTCTTCGATTTTAAGTCACACTACATATGCACTTATCCATAAATATAGTTCTTAAAAAAATCTTTGATTTCACAAATTTCACGCGTGGCATACCTTACATAGAAGACAAAGACCCCAAGTGTAAAGTTTTAGATTTTACTAGAATTGCTGAACATTCTGTTTATAATGGATTTGGCACGTAAGCAAGTTTGCTCTCTGACTCTCACAGAGTTCAGCAACCTACTGATATTAATCTGAAATTGAGTCACCTACATTTACCTTTTGTGCCTTTGTTTGTGATAGGAGGAGAAATAACAAATGTTGCCAAAATATGAGAAGATTGGATGAAGAGATTAATATATTACATGGAAGCATACGGGTTACTAAACAGAGACTAAGACGTGCGCTTCCCCTACATTTTGCAGGGCATGAATTTCAGGATATATATGATACTATTGAACATACAGGTGAAAATATCTATGAAATAGTTAATGATTTAAATACTTACTTGGCACCTAGAAAAAAAATCTTGATTTCAAAACATATACGTTTCATCAAGCGAGAGAAGAAAACAAACACATGCCATATATGGTAGTGTAGTAAAAAAAATCCTAAAAGACAATGGTAAAAACGTTTTGCTAGTGCATTTTGTCTGAAAGTTTCGGAGGAGGTGTTTTAATTATTCTAAGGGTTAAAATTTATTTCCAAAACAAGTGCTCATGCCCTCATAAGAAACCCAGAAAGATGTGATTTATAATACATAACTGAACGCTTTCTAATATTACGTGAAGGTCATGGAAATCGAAATAAATCTTCATTATTTTTGATAACTTCGGCATGTTCTATGAACACTGTTACACTAAAATACCGAACTCAACAAAAAATATAGCTAGATAGTGTACTTGATTTTTCCATTTCTCATTGAGACGTCATCATCAGATGTTCACAAGAAAGTGGCCCACATATTAGAAAATGCGTACCCAGTTTTAATGACGTCAGCAAACCCGCAATCTAAATGAATGGCTATGTTGGCTATATTCACTTTTGCCTAAATAAACTAATAAATTACGCCTCTTTGTAATCAGTTGTTGGGTAATTTTTTTTTTCAGTTTGCCAAGTAATAATTATAAATTGTGATATTATTTGATTTATTGTATGTTTTTACCTTTATGAGTGTATAAATGTGAAAAAAAAATAATTGAATCTCTTACAGTGGTTGTTGGCTTTATATATCCATCAACGATCAATTTCATTTCTTCTTCTTTAATGTCCGTTGATATTCCACAACAGTCAAACAACCGAACAGGAAGAAGTTTTCCGTCACTGTTCCATAGAGAGAACGGTGTAAGCTGAAGATACATAAAAAAATAATGAAATTTTAAGGATAAATCTTTTTTTGTCAAAATTTAATAAAATAAATATGATGAAATAACTTCTTTTTCATGATAATCTTTGTTTTACAGAGAGACACGTCGTACTACTTTACTTAACGTTATAAGAGCAGTAACCGTTATTTGGATTGTTTGAACATTCTACAGACTGTAGCTAACTGTTTACATAAACCACTTTTAAGAAACGCTGCAAACTTTTCACACCAGGGCTAATGAACAATTTATACATGCTTCTAACACACTTTCAACGTTGCTATCTCAATTTTTTGTTCCTAGTTTACATTTTCTACATGAAATTCCTCTGATTAACGATTAACAAAGATTTAGCAGATTTATAATTAATCATTGAGGAATCAAGACCTCTCGCAGTCTGTATGAAGAAAATATGTTTCATCATTGATTCGTAAACCCGCTGGGAATCGCCAATGCAAAATTTTTATTTGCAAATAATTTACGCGCGTTTTCAAAGGTATACTCGTCGAGGTATTCAGCCCAGCTAACACAAAACATTTTATAAATGTTTTTAAAACATTTTCAAAATGTTGCAAAAAAAAATTAAATTTTTTTAATCACGTGATTTCGTATGTTTTTTTTTTAACTTTTTAAAAAACATTTTAGTGAAGTATTTCAGCAAATATTGTTCACAGCAAATTTTGTCACAACATGTTCTTAAAATGCTGAAAAAAAAATTTCAACAATGTTTTTATCACGTGATTTTGTATGATTTTTTAAAAATGTTTCAATGTTTTAAAAATATTTCAGCATATGTTTCCGGAACATTTTCTTAAAACGTTATATTAATAATGTTTTAATCACGTGATTTTGTATGGTTTTTTAAGTGTTTTTAAAACATTTTACAAAATATTTCAACAAATGTTATCATATCATTGTTTTAAATTGTTATAAAACGTTTTGAAAAAAGTGTTTGGTAATTAAAACGTTTTTAAACATTTTAACATGTTTACGTCGAATGTTACCAAAGTATTTTTCCCGAATTTTCACTTCTCGCATTAAATAATGATATATTAATATTTTTTATTACCTAATCATGTGAAATTTGTTATTTTATTTGAGATTTAATATTTTCATCTATTCTGTATGTGTTTTCAGTTTTTCTTATCTTATCTTATTGACCGGTCAATAGACAGCGCGCAATCTATTGACCGGTCAATAGACCGCGCGTTCTATTGACTTGTCAATAGACCGCGCCTTGTATTGACCGGTAACGTATTTCGGAAAAAAAGAAACGATCTGGGTTTCGAATTCAGTTGTTTGTAACAATACACAGACATGGTAAACAATCATCTCCCTATTTGATCAAAGCATTGGTTTTAAAAATTGTATGATTTTAATGGTCGGGTATTTTATTTAATGAGAGTTACTTTAATTAATACACTGTGGGACGTTGAGGCCAATCCTTCAGTTAGACCTATAAACCGAGGTCCTGTATAGCAGTAGGTGTCCTGCTTGCACAAAAAGGTCCCTCTCCACTAGGAAATGGTGGCGTCTCTATAAGAGTGAAAATAAATTTCGAGAGGAATGTAAACAAAATTTATACTATCAATCTTAATAAATATTACAAATGCACCTTATCTAGGTATAAATTTGCAATATGATACGGGAACCTTCTGTACTGAATATACAATAAAATTAGGTAATAAAACAATTATTTAATGCCTGAGCAGTCAATAGACCAGAAAATTTTCCCCTTGGTGCAAGGAACAGCTGGCCTCGGGCATTATTATAGAACACACTGAGCTGTTCCCTGCACCTCGGGAAAAATATTCTGGTCTATTGACTGCTCAGGCATTAAATAATTGTATAAAATGAAATAAACACAAATTAAATTTTATTTTCGAACCTTTAATACAAACCAATATTCTATATGTAAATCACATTTAAGTTCCATGAACGGTACAAGTTAAACTTACTTAAACTTATTTTCTTTCAAGTCAGTGGGTTTTAAAGGATGTAAACGGCGTCTAATCCATTCACTAAATTTCAAAAGAACAGAATAACATAAATCCTATGTTCACTGTATAGATCGAACAGAGAGGCGGATCTAAAGGTAGACTTTAGAATCACATACACTGAAAACGCTGAAAAGGAATCTGCCCCTCTTAATGTATAGCAAGGTATGTGAAGATAAGGGAATTCATCGTTTTAAATCTATCTTATGTATCCCAAGATGCTCAAGAAAAATATTATGTATAAATGCATTAATAAAAGTTAAGCATAAAAATATTTACGTTGACAATAATATTATTGGATATTTAGCATTATTATATAGTGTATTTATAGTCAAACGCAAACACTTCATAACACTACATATTCACCGCCTTTGAGGCCGTTTTCACCGGAGGGTCGATGCGCGAGCAACGGTATTGTGACGTCACAATCAAAATATCAAACAACGCTGTAAACGATGGTTGCAACGGCCGCAGCGAGCTACATGTACGTATCTGTGCTGGAAAACAATTATTCAAACCTATTTCAGGATTATTTTTTAACATCTGGACGTTTTACACATAGCGAATTTGGAAAGTTGAAAATGGTGTCGTCATACAACCTTCAATGTCTTATCGATTCAAATCCCGACTATATAATAAAACAATTATGGACTCTTTTGGTGTTGAATATGGTTTATTATTCACCAGAAAAATATCCATTTTGAAAATGTTTCCAAAAATATTGAAAACCCAATAATAACGTAATATGTTTCAGTTGTAGTAAAAAGCATTATTTTATTTGATAATATAAATAAACATTTTCACTGTCTAAAATACCCGGAATTGAATGTTGAACTAACAGAGACATTAGGAATGTTTTAAAATTATTTTTTTTAAATGTTTCTCCCAAGTGTTTCAGAAACGTTATTTGCAATGTTTCCAATTGACAGAAATGTTTCATTTCATGTTTTAATCATTTTTAAAACGCTTAAAAATATTTAAGAAAAGTGTTCCTTAAACAATATAACGAATGTTTTAAAAACATTTTGACAATGCTCCATCCAAATGTTTTAGAAACGTATTCATACAATGTTTCAGATTTATGGAAAAGAACGTTTCATTTAATGTTTTAAGAACGTTTTTAAAACGCAACATAAATATCTTTTTTATTTGAAAGCTCAACATACCCTTTGAATCATTTTTAAAACGTTTAAAAAATATTAAAGGAAAATGTTCTAAAGGGATTTTATCATAAGCTTCTTCAAAACATTTTTAAAATGTTTTTAGAATGTTATAACGGGAAGAGAAAATGTTTTTTAAATGTTTTAAAATGTTTAGTCTGAAATGTTTTTACGAACTTTTTTTACAACACAAATAAAATGTAATGAAAATGTTTTGTGCTACCTGGGCGGTCTTTATGGAAATAAATCACTCTACTATAAAATACTGACAATTATGTTTGAAACATGTAGGGATAACGAACAGTATTCAAAACAATACAAAATAGGAGCAGAGCAAACATGAACATCAGAAACATCAGATGTCGCATCAGGCGTCGTGGAGGAGTGAGCACCCCAAGCTAACCGGTCACATTCGCCTTGTAATCCTTGTCATGATCGGAAAATCCGTCGTCAATACAGCGTATAGATAATATCACTTATCACTTATTAAATAATCGTATCACCAGTATTCAGAGGACACTTGCTCCGCCATATACTCCGACAAACAGTGAACACTCCCAGTGGACTTAGTGGTCGACAATAGACAATCCAGTCAAGTATGGTTGAAAGATGCAGTTGGTGAACATGTAATGTCGACGTAAGGTATCCCGGCAGGTTGGAAATAGATTGGGGGGATTCATTCTGCTTCCGAAACCAGGAACAATTTTGGAAAAATTCAAAAGATGAATCTGACTTCTCCTAAGGTATTTATATCAACTTACTGAGAATATTTTAAGAGATCGAAATAAATTCAAGCACCTTTATCGTAAACAAAGATAATCACGTAGTGTTTAATGAATTGGTTCCTGAAATACATTTATACAACTACTGTTAATTACGTAGGGGTGAGGAAAGAGCTTGTTATACGCTGAGGAGAGTAGCATTTTCTGATTTGGTTTTAGACGTGTTGGCACTGGATTTCATTTATTTGCTTCTTTGCAAATGAACATGTATTTAAGTTTAAGCGACTGATTAAATAATAGTTTAATTATCACAGCATTTTATTGACGGGGGGGGGGGGGGCAGTCAGAGAAATATCCTGAATCTCAGCCAACTCTACAACAAGACTGAGTCACCCCAAGCAGACCAGCGCCAAAGAGACGTCAATCATTTGATTGTCTTAATGACAACCAAAAGCTAAAGAGTGTTTTGAAAGAAATCAGGTACGAATGTTTGTATCAAATTCAAGTTTGATTGTTCATACGACGTTGGGCAGATCTAGATTTAAACATTTTTAGTCAACTTATTTTTTAATGAAATTCTCAATTATATAGTTTTCCTGTTCATGACCAGACCAAAATGTCTAGCTGTGATTAGGCCTTTCCTTTCATCAAACCATATCGCACTGTTGTTATGGTCTTTGGTGTTCCGCTCGATCTCTGCACAATTTTGAAAGGGTGTAAAAACTTTTGCCAGTGGAATTGAATTTCACATATTTTAGTACTTTCAAGGTTAAGCATCATGTAAGGTTTACGAATATCAATTTTCCCACACATATCTGCTTACAAATTTGTAAATTATTAATAAAACGATGTTCTTTTCTTTCATGTTTTGGCTTAAGCTCCTGCAAAAAGGAAGTTGGAATAAAGCAGATTTCAAAACCCCCAATCCCCACCCGAAACGGAGTTTTTCTTTATCCTTGGCTTGTCAAACTTTTTTCAAATGCAAAAAAAGTTATCCGTCCCTGACTTACATGATGATATGAAAAAAATCTGAAACGAATTTCACCAACCCCTCTCCTGGTCGCCCATTACTCTCTCAGTGTATGTACATTCATTTTCAGAAGGTACATGTATATATATGATAAAAGCAGCTGCTGTAACAGGGAACAATCGTCTCTAACTCATTTTTTACTTTCACTTTTCCAACTTATCTCCTGTAATAACTGACTTTTTAAAACCACCATTTATTCCAGATACTTGATTTAATTATTTCAAATTGGCGCGAGGAAGTACTTAGTTGATGGAAAGGAAAACCCGATAAAGACTAAAAACTGTAGAATAATGGTTACCATCATTATAAAAAGGAAGTTTCAAAGAACTCAAAATAAAAATTGAGCAGGGAAGAAGTTTTTCCTCTCATATTTGTCAATATTTTTGCAATTAAACGTGACAGAGATTACAGCAAAACTCGTTTATAACAAAGTCACTTGGACGTATGAAATCACTTCGCTATATCCGTAATTCGTTATAACCGAATAAGAAATCTATTTAATTTATATAGTTGGGGATCCAAAATGACTTCACTATATCCGTAAATTCTCAATATCCGTGTTCGTACTAACCGAGTTTTGCTGTATACTGGATTAATGTCTTGAAATTTTTGTGACAGCCTCAAGTATCTAAAGTATAGTGCACAATAATTTTCACGAATTGATATCTTTAATATATAAATAACATGACATTGTTTACTTAAGCGGTTGTAAAGTATCTTAATTAGACCGTAAAGCCTTTCAATGAACCTTTCGAACAATATTTTTGAAACAAAAAAGGGTGGGGTGAGGGCTGGCCATTATGTAATGTGCCCATCAGATCTAATCTATTTGAAGGGAAAAATCGAATCGGATTTACACGAGAGCATACCCCCTCCCTTCACAATTTTGTCGCCAATTACTTGAGTCTGTGCTGTATGTAACGCAACAAAGATAATGATATGAATTTTGTCTTTATTATCTCATTTCTGCTGAAAGCTCAAGTGACCTTTATGATCACATTTTGCCCGACGTTGTCTGTTTATCTGTCTTTCAATTTTTCATATTTTCGAGTTCCTCTCTAGAACCACTGGGCCAATATTATCCAATCTTGCCACAAGGCATTTTTTGGTAAACGGTATTCAAGTTTGTTCAATGAAGGGCGACTTCTTAGTGGATATAATTTAGAAAATGTGGGAAATTGCAATTGATGACATGTTTTAAAATCATCTCAAGAAACACCGTGCCAAGAATGATGAAACTTATGGGAAAAAATTTCAAGAAATGTAGATCAAAGTTTGTTCACATATACTCCCATCCCCTTTAAAGGTAGATTTGGACCACTTAATATGCATTTGAACTTTTATTACGGAGCTGATTTCTGTTATTTTCTTAGCCACCGTGCTCAGGTAAGCGATGTAGAACATGGGCGTCATGTAGTTCCACTGCTTTAGTACAATTTAAATATTCATTGAATCGCATAACTATTAAAAGTTGTCATAGCATTTGATAAAGTTGTCCCATAGTTGCCCAAATCGCACCTGTTTTTTTTTTCATTCTACCCCCCCCCCCCCATGGAGGATATGTTGCTGTTTGCAAAAACTCTGCCTACGTAGTGCTCTGTATGGATTTCTCTGTGATTAGTATTTACAGGTCCTTACAGAATTCTCAATTTTATAAAGGATTGCAAAAAAATTGATTTTAAGTACTTTTCTACATAATGCGCAGTGTTTTAATTCTGCAGCAGTGCATTTATGCCGTATATGAGCAATCAGAATGGATACAATGTGTGCTTACCACTAATTAAAAAATCAGAGTGCAAAATTAATGAAAATACCTGATCATATTTTAAACATCACTGATGCAACAGAATAAAATACATATATGCAGCCACTGAAACGTTTCCTAGAGAGAGAGAGAGAGAGAGAGAGAGAGAGAGAGAGCGATTGTACGTGTGTATTTTGAAAAAAAAAATGCACTGAATCATGTAGATCGGTGAACTATTCCAATTTTGTTTCAATTCAGCTGGAAAGGCCTATAACATCTGTGAAAAAGTTTAATCTATATACTTTGAACGCTCTATCAGTGAAAAACAAATCCTCGATACTATGCCATCACATTGTATATAACGTTATTGGCGTCCTAGCCCTAACCGAAACATGGCTTGAAAGTGACATTGACAGCATTGTGACAGGAGAGCTCGTACCAACCGGTTATGACATACTTCACGTCTCCAGAAAGAACCGTAGCTTTCATATACAATAGAAATCTTCTCACTACTCAATTACAGTTAGACAATTCGTTCAATTGTTTTGAGCACATGGAATGTACGGTATCTACACTTGAAAATTCGTATATGTATTGTCTATCGTCCACCGTCGCAAAAACTCTCTGAATTCTTTGACGAATGGTCGCAAGATTTGAGTCGTCATGTTGTATCATCCGACGAACTCATTATAACCGGCAATATGAATTTCCATCTTGACAAGGCTACAGATCCAAACTCTAAAATGTTCATGAACTCGCTTTGAGAGCACGGGTTAACACAAAAAATAATGGATCCTACGCACGTGCGTGGACACGTACTTGATGTTTTCATTACCAGAGACGAAAGCACAATTCTAGATTCAATCCTAATCGTTGATAATCAGCTCATATGTGACTCAAAGGGAATTACATTTTGTGATCACAAAGGGATTCATGCGACCCTTCTAGTGCAAAAACCACAAAAACAACGGACGTCGTACTCTTTTCGCAAATTACGCGAAATTGATCATGATAAATTTTGCCTTGATATTGAATCTCGTCTATCGGAAATACGGAGCGGTGTAAGTTCCAATCGATAACATGGTAGACCTGTACAACGAGCGTATTTACTAGGTGTTAAATGATCATGCACCGTTGCAAGGGAAAACTGCAGTAATTCGGCAGAACGCACACTGGTTTGCAGAAGATCTGCATACACTCAAACAAAACAAACAAAAAGCAGAGCGTACTTGGCGACGGACAAAGTTGACTGTTCACCATCTTATATACCAAGAATCATCCATATCATACAGCAACTCCTTAAAACAAAGCAAGAAGGAATTCTATTCAAATAAAATTACCGAGTGTGGTCGAGACTCTAAAAAGCTATACTGTTTTACGAACCAGCTTATGGGAATCAAGTTCGACCCGGGTTTACCATAATCTGCAAGCGGAAAGGAATTATCGGAAAATTTTGCTGAATATTTTCAAGGAAAAAAATAAGCAATATCCGAGTATCACTGTGTAAGTCAAGCACCTCGAATATTGATGTAACTGATCCCTTTCACGCTGACATTTCATTTGATGGTCATCAGCTTTCTAACTTCGAATTCGCAACTGCAGAAGAGATTCGGAAACTCTTAATGAAAGCATCAGTAAAATTATGTGAACTTGATCCCTTACCTATATATCTACTGAAGCAGTGCATCGGGAGTTTCTTGCCGACTATCTCGTCAATCATCAACAAGTGGCTGTCGGACTCTACCGTCCCTGGTGTCTTTAAACAGGCTATTGTTCGACGGTTGCTTAAAAAGCCAGGTTTAGATTAAGATTATTTAAAAAATTACCGCCCTGTGTCAAATCTCTCCTTTATTTCAAAATTACTTGAAAAGGTTGTAGCAAAACAAATCGACGCTCATTTTGAGATAATACATGATAATTTTCAGTCTGCGTACAGAACAGGACATTCCACAGAAACTGCGCTTATGAAGGTTCACCATGACATCGTATGCGCACTTGACAAAAATTGCTGCGCTGTTCTTGTCATACTCGACCTCCTCGCAGCTTTCGACGTTATAGACCATGACATTTTATTTCAACGTTTGGACAATATATTTGGTATTACCGGATCCGCGTTGAAATGGACCAAATCCTATCTCAGTGACAGACAACGTGTCACGGTTGGTTCATCGTTGTCTGATGACATTTCTCTAAAATTCGGTCTACCCAAAGGCTCGGTTTTGGGTCCGACACTCTATTGTCTGTTGTCTTAACCCCTCAGCGAAATGTGCAGACGTCATAAAATGACGTATCATATTTACGCCGACAACACCCAGATATACATCATCGTTAAACCAAGCGATAATTGGACCGATATGTCCAAAAGACTCTCGTGTTGTTTATCGGTCATGCGTAAATGGATGAGTGTCAACCTCCTCAAATTAAACGAAGTCAAAACCGAATTTATCGATATCGCACCAAAACAAAGACTTACAAACATGAAGAGTTTTGAGTCAGAATTTGGTGATTGTGTTATTAGTGATGCATCTTTTGTGAAAAAGAATTAGGCGTATTCTTCGACAAAACCCTATCCATGGAAAGCAATGCATCTCAATTTTACGAACGGCATATATGAACATTTGCAGAATTGGTCGCATCCGCTCCTATATTAGTGACGAAGCATGTAAAGCTCTAGTTAACTCCTTAGTAACATCTAAACTAGATTACGGCAATGCATTGCTATACGGCGTTCCTTTCCACCACATCGCCAAACTTCAGAGAGTACAAAATACTGCGACAAGACTGATCACACGCTCAAAAAGAGTCAATCGAATAACTCCAACTCTTATCCAACTCCATTGGCTCCCAGTTGAATATAGAATCCGATATAGAATCATTTTGTTCACTTTCAAATCCCTTCACAACCAATCTCCAGTCTACATGAGAGATATCATAACTGTTTACATCACGCCACGATCACTGCGTTCAGAATCCGCACATCTACTCCAGGTCCCTCGGACACGCACTAAAACATACGGAGACCGTCGTTTAGACAAGGCCACCTCGAGTCTCTGGATATCACTGCCTTTTAACCTTAGATGATGTGCTTCACTGCCTTGTTTTAAAAGGATCTTAATTAAAACTCATCTTTTTAAGCTTGCCTTTAATCTGTGAATTTCTTTTTTAAATATAAATATCGTTTTTATAATTGAACAGTGACATCATGACAAACTTTATTTACATGTACAGTGTATGTATATACGTATATCTTTATTTTATTTTTTTAATCACTATCTATTGATATATTACAATTTCTAATTGTAAAGCGCTTTTTAGGATTCAAATCGATAGCGCGCTATATAAATTTTATATTACAAATTACAAATTACAGATGTGTGTTGTTTTTTTTTGTCCCCTTTTGTAAACCTGTTAAACTTCGGCGATGTGTATTGCAGCTGACCGACTTTAGCGTGGGAGAGACGCTATTTCGGCTACTTCCTTTGATGTGGCGAGAATGGGAGGTAGAATTTAAAGTTCTCGACAAGCAAAGCGTCAGCTCATCCCAAACAATGTAATCCTTTAGGGGTTTTGAAATCTGCTCTAAATCATTCTGCCTCCAAATAAGAAAGCATCAAATGTTTATTTATAATTTTGTATAAACTGTTTAATGATTTGGAGTTAACTGTGGTATTATATTATTTTGGTAAACTTATAATTCGGTAACCTCTTTATTTCTTTGACCCTCTCCACTGATCTAGATTTTGCATTTGTATTCCCGGGGAGCAGTTATTTTGGAAAGAGGAGACAAATTTTTGCGTCATGGGAGGAGTACGTTTTTAAGTGTATAGGGAGAGATATTGTAGAAAGCCTGGAGTAGTTAGGAAAGTTTTGACGACTCGTATGTTTTGTTAATACCAGCTGAAAACCCGCGCAAGCGCGGAGGAAATTCATTTCATTTTTCAGAGATTTATTATCCAGGAATAGGCCTACAGCACGACGAAATACTTCAAAGCTCCACAATTAGGTTAGGAGGAGAAATAAATGATTATTTGAAAATACACTCCCTTATATTTTGTTGTTTATCTTTACTTCTACAAATATAATTTTCATTAAAGGCATCTTCTTCTTACATGTTATAAAGCAACTTTATTCTGTTGTACATGCACGGATCTACAGGGTGTCCTCCGGGCACCCCCCCCCCCCCCCCCCCCCCCCGAATTTGCAGGGGTATTGTATGTATATAATAAAACAAGTAAATGTGACCTTGGACACCCCTCCCCAAAGAAACCCTAGCTTCCTCGAAAACACGGATTGTGGTATTGGTGTGAAAAGTCATTAGAATCCCTGAAGTCATTCAAGTCATTTTGTTTGTTTGTTTGTTTTCTTTTTGCTTCTCAAGAAATTTCTGGAATGGAAACTTTTTTGACTCGTTGACTCGGATGGGCCCCCCCTTTTTTTTTTGGAAAAAAAATCTGCGCTTGGTTGTACCATCTTATACATTATGTACTACAGGTGTTCATAGGCATTTTTTCTTTTTATGTTAGAACTTTTATTTTCATATAGTTTTTGCTATATTATTTATTTTAGCTATTTTACTGCTTATCATACTTGAGATGATCTATTTAAGTTTATGTCAAGGATAAGACAATGAATGTACACAATTAACTATAAGTTTTCTTATATTTGCCAGCATTTTGAAATATTGAAAAAAAAGTTTTGTTCTTCATGTTTTGTGTACATACGCGCATAAAAGATATAAATATTTTTTTTTTAAATAATACTGTATGTAGAATACTTATCAAGGAACACATGTACATTAAATATTTAAAATTCAAAATTGTACCATTTTATATGCCTAAACAAATAAACATGGCCATTCATCGACAATTTATTTTTAATAACACATTTGCACAACTTTTTAAGATATATTCTCAACCTCACTGTGTTACCAATTCTTTTACATAATTTCCATGTCCATTTATAATAAACAATCGCTTCGATTTTCTTTTTTTTAAACGGGTTCGACTCCACCTGACTTTTTAGAACTTTCAACAAACAGCGAAAATCAGATCGGACATAAAAAGAAAGGATTTGCACACTTTGTTTTTAAATCAATGATCAGAGCTTATTTCTTTCATATTACTTAAATCGAGTTTTGATTAAATAATTCATTAATGATGTTTTATGAAATAGATAAGCGCCTGCTTGTCTTTTTTTTTTTAAATGCCAGTTACTTAGATCCGCCACCACTTTACTCTCTTTAGTGCTATTTCGAATCTGTTAACCGAAAGTGAAAGTAGACTTTCAATTAATTATACGATAATTACAATGCAATTGAAATCTGAATATAGTTTACGGACATCATCTAATACCTAGTGTATTCCTACAGGCTTAATAAAGAACTCTTGTGCAGCCGAGTTTATTTGCAAAATTTGTTAATTTATAAGTATGGATGTTATGCTTTGGATTTATTGCCATTTATGGAAACACAACGTAAATTAAAATTGTGAGATTTACATTGTGTTTTTTCATTTAGAAGAAAAGGAAAATAGTATATTTCTTGTGGGTGGAATATTAATTAGGGCTTTTCGCTTTTGTCGAAAAGGCCTATTGTGTTCGTCTTTATTATTATCATAAATATTAGGGCTTTTCGACTTTTGTTGAAAAGACCCATTGTTTTCGTCTAGTTTATAATTATCATTAAGGTCTTTCGTTTTCCAACGGAAGATCTCATTGTTTTCGTTCGGTTTGTTTTTCCTTATTATTATGTTCCCCGAACGAAGTTGGGGGAACATATTGTTTTTATTCTGTTTCTTACTATTATTATTATTATTCTTTTTTCTACGTACGGGGCGACATATGCTATTGCTTGCAATAGCAGACTTTCTAGTTATTATGTTCCCCAAACGGAGTTTGGGAACATATTGTTTTTACTCGGTTTCTTATTAAGGTCTTCCGTCTCCAACGGAAGACCTTCTTGTTATTCTTCGGTTTCTTTTTCCCTATTCTTACCGATTTTGTGCACGCGATTTCTCGTAAACTACTGGGCCGATTCTCATGAAACTTTCACATCTGATAGGTACTGATCTGAACCTTATTGGAAATTTTTTTTGTTGATGACGTCACTTCCGGTCGTGAGTTATTAACAATTTCCTGATTTTAAAATGCAATTTTGTCTGAACTTAGTAGCGAAAACTGCTTAAGATATGAACGGGAGACTTATTTGAGATGATAGTTCATGACTTATAGCTTTGCAGAATCACCTTTTCGTGTGTCATCAATACTTCCGGTCGCTACCGAAAGCGAATTTAAGAAACGCAATTTTTCAACTTTTGTTTTTTAATATTTTTGTTTTTGATGTGAATTGAGACCTTCTTATAGAAGCGAAATATGTAATTTGTTTGAAAATCTAAAAAGCCAATCTCCAGATATTTGCATTTGAAAACGCGAAGCGGCGATCCCAATGGCTAAATGGTAAGCGCGTTGGATTGTCACGCGGGCGACCCGGGTTCGATCCCCCGTGTGACTAAAAAATTTTATCATTTTTTCTGCTTGATTTTTCGATATTTTTTAATTTTAGACCATTTGGAACAATATATTATAAACTTTTAAGCATATCTTGCGTAATTAGGGGTCACAAGGGGCCAGAATGTCAAATCTTTGATGCTTTATATCTCGAAAAGGGGGAATATTTTGATAAGCTATATTGAACAAAAGATGGCCAGAATAATGTTCTAACCAATATGCATACTTTGAATTTTTGTAAAACGACCCCATTAAGGACTTGTAGGAGTGGCCCCTAAATATTTCCATTGAGCATATCTCCACAACGAATGGACATCTCTGAATAAGTATTGAACAAAAAATCTTCAAAATCACAGGACCTTTCATTTGATATCAAGAAAATAGGGCTGACCCCTCAAGTTAGGGCCTCAGAGGGGCCAAAAATTTTTTATCTATAACTCTCTAATGATCAAGATTTTGTTACATATTACTGAAGCAAATGTATTGATCTTAACGATTTGCAACAATATATGATACAATTTTGATCATATGTTACGTAATTAGGGGTCACAAGGTGTCAGAATGTCAAATCTTTGACGCTTTATATCTCGAAAAGGGGGAATATTTTGATAAGCAATATTGAACAAAAGATGGCCAGAATAATGTTCTAAACAATATGCATACTCTGAAGTTTTGTAAAACGGCCCTTTTAAGGACTTGTAGGAGTGGCCCCTAAATATTTCCATTGAGCATATCTCAACAACGAATAGAAATCTCTGAATAAGTATTGAACAAATAATCTTAAAAATCACAAGACCTTTCAGTTGATATCAAGAAAATAGGGCTGACCCCTCAAATTAAGGGCTCAGAGGGACCAAAAGTCTTTTATCTATAACTCTCTAATGATCAAGATTTTGTTATACATCACTGAAGCAAAAGTATTAATCTTAACGATTTGCAACAATATATGATACAATTTTGATCATATGTTACGTAATTAGGGGTCACAAGGGGCCATAATGTTATTTCTTTGACACTTTATATCTCGAAAAGGGGGAGTATTTTGATAAGCAATATTGAACAAAAGATGGCCAGAATAATGTTCTAAACAATATGCATACAATGAATTTTTGTAACACAGCCCCATTAAGGACTCGTGGGGGTGGCCCTTAAATATTTATATGAAGCAGATCTCCAGAAGGGAAAAGAAATTTCTGAATAAGTGTTGAACAAAAAGGCTTTGACATCACAAGACCTTTCATTTGGTATCAAGAAAAAGGGACTGACTCCTTAAATAAGGGGTTTAAATGGGCCAAAAGTCTTGCATCTGTACCTCTTCAATGATCAATATTTTGTGATACATTACAGAAGAAAAGATATTCTTCTTACGATTTGCAACAATATATTATAAAATTTTGGTCATATCTTACGTAATAAGGGGTTGCAAGGGGCTAAAATGCTATACTTTTTATGCTTTATGTCTCGAAAAGGGGGAGTATCTTTATAAGCCATATTGAACAAAAGATGTTCAGAATATCGTCATAAAAATCAGAAACTTTAAATTTAATGAAGGAAAACTTAATGACATTCTCCTTTAACGAATATCTCAGTCAAAATCACATCTCATCTTATCGAGAAATTCAACGGAAGACCTACTCGTTGCTCGCAACGAGATCTCATCTAGTTAAGGTCTTCCGTCTTCACGGAAGACCTTATAGTGATTCTATTGTTTCTTATTATTATTATTCTTTTTTTTAGACAAAATTTTGTGCAGGCGATTTCTCGTAAACTATTCGGTGGATTTCAATGAAAATTTCAGGAATTATAGGTCATTACATGAATTTTATATAAAATTCCGTTTGTTGGAAAATTCGCTACCAGTGCCAAGTTATGGGCAATTTCCTGATTTTAAAATGCAATTTTGTCTTCGAATGTTCTCGAAAACGGCTCAAGATATTAATTGGAGACTTGTTAGAGATGATAGACCATGAGTTATAAATGTGCAATTTTGCCTTCGTTTGCGTCGTCAGTACTTCCGGTCGCTACAGGAAGTGAATTCAAAATGTGCACTTTTTCAACTTTTTTTTGTTTTTCAATATTTTTCTTTGATATAATTAATGGTAATTAAGATCCTACTGGAAAGGCGAAATATATAATTTATTCAAAAATTGATCAATCCACACACTAGATATTCGCATTTAAAAATCTGAAGCGTGTCCAAGATGGCGGCGGTCTCCGTAAACTCCGCCATTAAGCAAGTCGGGTTCTAGAAGGTCAGCTGAGCGTTTAGATGAACGAAACTTCTACCAAAAAGATTTATGAAATGTAAAGGATTCTTTAGATTGCTACATCGCAATTACGTTGCATTGAGTATAGTTTTAATATGAGGTTTCCTCAAACTTCTATTGAAATTGCTTTTGTCTGCATCTCATAGTAGAATACAACATGACTACTACTGGAAATACGATGACTACAGTCTTTTGTTTTGCATCAGGGAAAACTTATCTTAAACCATGGTAATAAGTAATAGCTTTTCAAGAAACTTGCCTGACTTAATATTCACTATGTTTCTGAAGTATTACTTGACTTCTGTTTATTTTACCTTGCAGGCTTATGACATATTAAATGAATAGAAAAGACAAAAATAAGAAAAACCTTTTTTTTCATATAAAAGATTGTTTATTAAAGGTTATATTAATATTCTTGTAATAAATGCAAGTTATTGAACATAAAGAGTATCAGATTCCTTGACCGTCGGAGGGCGAGTGATTTTTTTTTCAGTGAAACATTCCAGTCTTAATAAACGTGTAACTCATCTCCCCTTTGGGGGTAAACAGGATACAAAATTCGTGGAAAATCTTACCGAATTCACAGCTTTAGTGTTACTTGGCCATATACGATATTATATTTGTATAATGTGATAAATATACTTTCTTACGCTCGAAATTCCGGTAATAAGAACATTCATTTCTAATTTTCATTGAAGCTATCAGATCCATTATATAGATCAAATATTTCAAAGGAATAGCGTGAACAACTACTTGTGACGTTTGGCACGAAATAATGTATCATGGCCGACTTCAGTAGTAGACAAATGGCGACAATAGTGCAGAAATATATAACATTGGCATGCTTGTATATGGTTTTGCATGGAATAAAAAGTTGAATACATATCGAATAAAGGAAAGAAAACAGTATCATCTGTTCATCACTAATAGATTATCTATCCTAAAAATTACCGTTAAAACTCAAGTAACATATTCCGATGTGATCATCTTGAGCAAGTTTGGCGCGAAGATTTACTCGTGGCGTTTAACGCAAAATTATGAATAGTGACCGCCTTTCATTATTCTAAGACAAATAAATTGTTTCAGAAGTAATATACAAGTAGATTTAGAGATATCGTCCCAATAGCGTAACAGTAAGCGCTTTGTATTTCCATGCTGGCGACCCGGGTTCAATCTCCTTTGTTTCCATAAAAAGTTTTATCACTTTTTCAGCTCGATTTTGCGGGTGTTTTTTTTTCAGAATCGGACGGAAGACCTCTCGTTGCTCGCAACGAGTTTCTTTTCTAGTTATTATTATCATTCTTTTTTTTCTTCTTTGTTCTCCGGTACTTTTTTGTCCGCGAGTGTTCTCAGAAACTGTTCATCCAACTGAGCTAAAACCTTTTTAGGGTTAATAGGTGTGTAGTGTAGGTGTGCGGAACGAAGGTCATTTTGCGCGCACACGCATGCACGTGCGGGCGCGTGAAATGAGTGAAATGAGTGACATACTTTATATAGCCATAACTTTTACATTTTTGGATGAAATACTTTAAAAGTCATTATATAAGGATACATTAGTAGTGTTGATAATATGACATGGTCAAATTAGCACGAACTCACGCGCATGCACGTGCGCTGCGCTCTCATTGGCTGAAACAAAAATCTCAATATCTTTTTTGTTTTTTGCCGAAATGCTTTGAAATTTTATACATAGTCATGCATGAGGATATACTACAGTATGATATATAACATTTTTCACGAAAACACGCGCATGCACGTGCGCTGCATTGTGATTGGGTAAAACTTTAAATGGCTATAACTTCCTTGGTTTTCAACCAAACATGATGAGATTCAGAGCATAGATAGACATTATAGACTTCTACAGAAAAGTATGGTCATCATGCACATGCATGCACCTGCATGCACGTGTGCTTCACTCTGATTAGCTTAAACAAAAATCTCTATTTCTTTTTTGTTTTTTAACGAAATGCTTTGATATTTAAAACATGGTAATGCATTAGGATATCCTACAATTTGATATATAATAAATTTCATGAAATCACGCGGATACACGTGCGCAGCAATCTGATTGGCTTAAATTTTAAATGGTTACAAGTTCCTTGGTTATCAACCAAACAGGATGAGATTTAGAACATAGATAGACATAAGAGACTCCTACAAAAAGGTATGGTCATCATACAAATGCATGCACGTGCGTGCACGTAAAATGAGTAAAATTACAAGTACACTAGGTTAAGCGTATTTTTTAGTACTTTTGGATTAAATGCTGTAATTTCTAGTATATTAAAATATATAAATAGTGTCGACAAGATGATATGGTCATTACGCACATGCATTCAAATGCGCACGCGTGCACTGCATGAATTTGAATATACTTAATATACTTCTGGGAAAACATTGTTATAGTCTTAAAGGCATAGAGTTCGTCTTATTTAATGAAACTTATAGGGAAAAAGGCACCAAAAGGGAGTTGGGGAGCGTTTGGGGAACATCTGTAACGGTTCCCGTTACAATTAGCACTAGTTATTATCTTTTTTTTCTTATTTCTTCTCCGGTACTTTTTTGTCCGGAAGTGTTCTCAGAAACTGTTCACCAAACTGAGTTAAAACCTTTTTAGGGTTAGTAGGCATGTTGTGTAGATGTGCTGAACGAAGGTCATTTTGCGCGCATTCGCATGCACGTGCGGGCGCGTGCAATGAGTAAAATGACCGATATATTTAATATGGTTGAAACTTTTATATATTTTTATAAAATGTTTTGAAATTTATTATGTAAAGATATATAAGATGCGTAGATAAGATGACATGGTCAAATTTGCATGAACTCACGCGCATGCACCTGCGCTTTGCTCTGATTGGCTGAAACAGAAATCTTAATATCTTTTTGTTTTATGATGAAATGCTTTGAAATTTATAAAATAGACATGCATTAGTATGTACTACAATATGATATATAATTTTTTTTTCATCACATCACGCGCATGCACATGCGCTGCAATCTGATTGGCTGAAACTTTAAATGACTATAACTCCCTTGGTTTTCAACCAAACAGCATGAGATTTAGAACATAGATAGACCTAAAGGACTCCTACAAGATGATATGGTCACAATTCACATGCATGCACGTGTGTGCACGTGTGCTTTGCTCTGATTGGCTGAAACAAAAATCTCAATATTTTTTGTTTTTTTTTTTCAAAATGCTTTGAAATTTAAAACATAAGCATACTTTGAGATGTCCTACAATATGATATATAAGAATTGTCATGAAAACACGCGCTTGCATGTGCGCTGAAATCTGATTGGCTTAAACTTTAAATGGCTATAACTCCCTTGTTTTTCAACCAAACAGGATGGGATTAGGAACATAGATAGACATAATGGACTCCTACAAGAAGGTATGGTCATCATGCACGTGCGTGCACGTGCAAATGAGTAAAATAGTGTAGACAAGATGATATCGTTATTACGCTTATGCAATCTTATACGCACGCCTGCATTGCTTAAAATGAAATACTTGGTATACTTTTGGGAAAACGTTTTTACGTCTTAAATGCATAGATTTTGCCTTCTTTAATGAAACTTAAAGGGAAAATGGCACGAGAAGGGAGTTTGGGAGCGTTTGGGGAACATCTGTAACGGTTCCCGTTACAATTAGCACTAGTTATTCTTATTTCTTACTGATTTTTGTGCACGAGAGTTCTTGGAAACAGCTTAGTCGATTCTAACGAAATTTTAGATCTGATAGGTATTGATTTGAACATTATTGGATTTTTTATAAAGATGACATCACTTCCGGTCGTGAGATATGGACGTTTTTTTTATTTTCAGAGGGTTTGCTTGTCCTGGCAATTACTCCAAATGAAATGAAGATATTGAGTTCAGATTTTCAGTAAAATTAGAGGAAAGATAGTAGAATTGCGACTTTTGAGTTAATATATGTCCAGCGCAAAGGGATTTGTAGCTTGCCTGGGCTTGAATAATAGACTCATAAATATCTTGCAAAATTTGATACGTTTTCTTTTATATCTTTGTACCTGTAAATAATTTGTAAAAGGATATATATTAAAAGCTGTAAAATTACAAGTTTTTACATTTGATAAGAAGAAAAAGGCTCTGACTCCGAAAATAAGGGGCATAGAGTGGTCAGAACGTTTTAATATATAACTATCAGGATTTTGTAATAAATTTTGAAGCAAAAATGTTTTTCTTAACAATCTGCAACTATTTATTGTAAGATCATGATCTTGTGTTACGTAATAAAAGGTCATAAGGGGCCAAAATGCTAAATCTCTGCTTCTTAATATCTCGAAAAGGAGAACTATTTTGAAATGCAGTATTGAATAATAGATGCTCAGAATCGTATTCTTAGCAATATACAACTATTCCATTTCAGCAATACCACCAAATTAAGGACTCGAATGCTGTCCCTACATATTTCTATTCTACATAACTTGATAGCAAAAAGAAATTTATGAATAGTTGTTGAACAAAAAATGTTTCAAATCATGAGCCTATAGCTTATCAAATGATGTGAAGAAAAGGGTCTGATCCCTTAAATAAGGGGCCTAGAGGGGCCAAAACGTTTTATTTTAAAATTCTTTCACTATCAAAACTTTGTTATACATTTCTAAAACGAAAATAATTATTTTAACAAACTGCAACTATATATTGTAAAATTATTATCATATGTTACATAATAAGGGGTCATAAGGGGCCAAAATGCTAAATATCTGTTTCTTTATCTCTCGAAAAGGATAAATATTTTGAGAAGCAGTATTGAATAAAAGATGCTTAGAATCGTATTCTTGACAATATACATCCATTTCGTTTTAGCAAGATGACCACATTAAGGACTTGAAGGACCGGCCCCTTTATATTCCTATTCTACATAGCTTGAAAGCAAAAAGTTTATGAATACATGTAGTTGTTGAACAAAAAATCTTTCAAATCATGAGCCTTATTATTTGATATTAGGACAAAAGGGCAGACCCCTTACATAAGGGGCCTAGAATGGCCAGAAATTTCTTTTATGACTATTAGATAATATTATCTAAATCAAAAGAATTTCATCAAATCATTTGATATCATTATGTTTTAAGATAGATAATAGTCAAATCTTATCTCATCTGATAAAAAAAAACGAACGGAAGACCAACTTCACAGGATGAAAATCCATTATTCAGTCGATCGAATGGTGGCTGAATGGCTACTGATTGGTCACTGAAAGGTCACTGAAAAGACCCTTTTGCGTGACCTTTCCGTGACATAAATTTCAGCAACCTTTCCATGATCATTCAGTTAAATCTTTTTATTGAATAATCGGTTTATTTTTTTTTTACATAAAAAAATATTTAACTTTTTCCTGGTATATATTAAATGTATCTAATTCCGATAAAAAAGGAACAAAATTAATACTAGTGCTAATTGTAACGGGAACCGTTACAGATGTTCCCCAAACGCTCCCCAACTTCCTTTTGGTGCCATATCCTCTGTAAGCTTCATTAAATAAGACAAACACTGTGCACTTTTGACTTTAACAACATTTCCCCAGAAGAATACCAATCATTCAAATTTTAGCATTGTACCGTGTACATGTGAATGCATGTGCGTTATGACCATATCATCTTGTCTACACTATCTATATATTTTGATATACTATAATATGAAAGCATTCAGTCCAAAAGTATTAAAAATCACTCATTCAAGTGTATTATTAACTTCACTCGTTCTAAATGCACGCACGTGCGTGCATGTGCATGTTGACCATACCTTCTTGTAGGAGTCCATTACACCTATCTGTTATCTAAATCCCATCCTGTTTGTTTGAAAAATAAGGGAGTTATAGCAATTTCAAGTTTCAGCCAATCAGATTGCAGCACACGTACATGCGCGTGATTTCATGGTTTTTTTCTATATCGTATTGTAGGAAATCCTAATGAAAGACTATGTTTTAAATTTCAAAACATTTTGTCAAAAAACAAAGGAGATATAGCCATTTAAAGTTCCAGCCAATCAGATTGCAGCACACGTGCATACACGTGATTTCTTGAAATTTTTTGTATAGCATATTGCAGGATATTCTAATGAAAGACTATGTTTTAAATTTCAAAGCATTTCGTCAAAAAACAAAGGAGATAAAGCCATTTAAAGTTTCAGCCAATCAGATTAAAGCGCATGCGCATGCACGTGATTTCATGAAACTTTTATATATCATGATGTTGGATATCCTAATGTATGACTATATTTTGAATTTCAAAGCAATTCGTCAAAAAACAAAAGAGATATTGAGATTTTTGTTTCAGCCAATCAGAGCGAAGCGCACGTGCATGCGCGTGAGTTCGTGCTAATTTGACAGTGTCATATTATCTACACTATTAATATATCTTTATATAATGAGTTTCAAAACATTTGTTCAAAAAACATAATTGTTATAGCTATATTAAGTATATCAGTCAATTCAATCATTTCACGCGCACGCACGTGCATACGTATGC